>VWYK01021131.1:0-23875 GCA_013399775.1 Semnornis frantzii | reverse complement strand
TTCCAAAAGGCGCCAATTAAATTCTGTGCCCAAATAATGGAAGACAGACAGACCTCTTACAGATGGGTTGGAAGTGACTTTATGGCATTCTCTACCAAAGAGAGATGGAAGGATTAGAGTGAGCAAGACTTAAGAGACATTGCAATGAATGTCCAGCAATGAGCTACATGCCTCTGTGGCACAGTGAGGTAGGGGAGAGGTTGTGAGAACAGCCATGACCTGTGCACTCTTGCCTGTTTCTAGTAAGCTTCTCGAGCCATACATTCTTTTCAAATGCTTTGGGAAAACTACTTCTGAATTGCTTTAGCAACAAGACAGGAAGAGCTGCTGAGGAGACTCCAAAAGGCTGTTGGATTAAAATGCATTAAGGGCAGTTTCTTCCTTCAGTGCCAGAAGTAAATGCATGTACCCTGAATATCAGAGCAGCTCCAGAAGTTGCAGACATATTCTAAGCTGCAAATTGAATGTGTTGCAATCCTTGCACCTGCCAGTATCTTTCTGCAGCTTATCCAGTGATTTCCCATCCTTAAAATGGTGAATGAAATGGGCACATGATTTAGGTTAACAATCTAGATCCAAAAACTTCATTGATTTCCACTGTTGGAGATGCTGTAAGAAATATGTCTGCCAAAGCCACTGTGGAGTGCTAGACCTCCTGATGTCATGTGGAAATATATCAACAGGAAAAAGAGTCCTATAGTGATTCCTAAGCCATAAGATGAATTTTTAAAGGTATTACATACACACATATTTCACCTTTCTCTATCTTCATAGTTTCAGTAAATTTCAAGATGTGACTGTTTGGGACAAATAACCTACAGTGAAGACATCATTCTCTATAGCCTCTTGGCACAGAAGCTTATTACATTTACATCAGTGTGTTCAAATTCACAGGGAAGCTTCTGCAAAGAGCATGCTCCACCTTTTCCTTATTTTTAAAAACATTTCAAAAACAAATCCATCATATTTAGCATTTGTACATAGTGCTGAACTGACAGGCCTAAATGTTACTGAATGACAGAATTGGTACAAAATATACTGCAGCACTACCTACTGCAGCACTTTTAAAGTCAAGAGGACCACTTTCAAATGTAGGAGGAAATAAGATTTTTTTTTTTTTCCTGAAACAAGCCAAACTCTTTTGCTAAGTTTGCCAACAAGCATAATAGTAAAAGGTCATGGGTACATTTTTAATATAAGGACAGGACCATGCATGGTACAATCCACATGGGTGTAAAGTAGAACACATAGATACAAAAATCTAAATGCAAGGCTTGCAACTCCCAGGTAGAAGCTATTCCTGCTTTTTCTGAAAGTATAAGGTGGCAACTGACACCCATTTCACACTGCTATCTCGCAGTGGAGGAGAAGGCACCTCTAGCCTACCTATCTGAATTAAGTACTTTTCTCAACTTTAATTAAATTAAATGGCCTTTGAGGAATTTACTACAAAGAGAACAAAAGATAAATGAGGAAATGGAATTTAACAGCATTTTATTGTACCTATCATCATGTCCTTTGCCTTCATAATATCTACCAGTAAAATGCTTTCTAAAAGTGAAAATGAATTATTTTCTTCAAAGTTTATTAATTAATCATATCCTTTTAATGAGAGCCTGATTATTTCATTTTAGTCATTCATGGCAATGTTGAGCTTCTTGATATCAGACTGCAGCCATGGAAGTAAAAAGCATTAATTAGTTTCTTCCCAAAAAGCAGGTGGAAAAGGCAATTTAATGATCTAACACAGGCAAGTATAGGCCCTGTTCTCATGTGAAATCTCATTACTGTCTGTCTTCTGCATGGCTATTAGTTAAAATTCTACTATTCTGAAAGTTACTTTGTGGCCAATATGAAATAGGTTGATGGTTTCGTTCTGCTTCTCAGTGTTCAGGTGCCAGCATTACAAGGATACTGTCAGAGCTGCCACTCTTTGACTTGTGTGTGGAGAGGTTTATCACATAACAGAAGTATCATGGGCATGGAAAGTGAATGGAGCTCTTGAGCCTATGGGCATTGGTCCCTGAGGCACAAGAGGGGAAACATTACATGAGAATTGCAGTTTGCAAGGACACCTGGCAGACTTGTTCTGTGGAGAAACCAGATGAACTGAGTCTCCTCTCTTCCTGTTTCATCACTACTTATTACTCATGCATTCTGCAAAGTTTACAGTGAAGAAGCCCCCTTGGGTGACTGGAAAGGTTAAGATGAGAGTTAGGAATGTGAGGGGGTGTGGATGTCTGGGAAGAGAGATGTGCTGGCTGCATATGCAAAGAGAACTTTGACAGAACGCAGCATGGATTAGATGTTTGGGTGTGCAAAAAATCTGCTGAAGGAAGTGCAATGGTGTGCTGGTTTGAGCTAATTGGAATATTTTTAATAGAGAAAAATTATACTGTAGGCTGTGAAGGTAAAACCATGGTGATGTCTACTTCACTCATAGGCTTGCTGTGATGTTTAGGTATAAGAAAATCAAAACAAAAAGATAAGAGTCTCTCCAGCAGGCAGTCTGGGTCACGAGGGACTTGCTTGCTGCTTGGGTCTTGGGCTAGCAGCTCTGGCTTCTCCTCTCTGTTGAGTAATTTCACTAACCACTTTTCTTCTAATCCTCCCCAGCCCATCCTCCTTGCACGTAAGCCAAACCTTGGGGTAAGGTGTGAGAGTGGGGAGAAGGTGGAAGGGTGGTTGGGAGCCCCTCCTGGGGTCTCTGATTTCTGGGAGGGGAGTTGTGTGTCTGTATTACCTTAAACTTGTATATTTCTGTAAATATTCCTGTCTATACTGTATATATTTGCTTGTATATTGTGCTGAGCTGTAAATAGAGCTTCATCTCTTAACTTCCAGACGACTGACTATTAGTCTGGGTCATTTTAAAGTGTGGGGGGGCGGGGAACTCCCAAACCGTCACAAATGGACAACAGAAAAATCTGTGCCCAGGGTTTCCTCCAATGCCCATCACGTTTTACATGTTAGGAAAACTCAGAATGTCCTGTAATGATACAGACCAATGTGATAGATTGAAACGACCAAGCAAAAGCTTCAGTAAACACATCTGAAGTATTTTAAGAGAAATGGAGTGATGTCCTCGAGTCACATCAAACCCCCACATTAGTTTCCTGAGTATGCATCTGTGGTGACAAAATTCCCCAATTAGTCATCGTGAGAAGTGTATAGCACCTTCTGGGGTCACTTGAAAGTGAATGTAGTGACTCTGGTGTACTATAATTAAGGGAGATAACACTATCAAAGGTTGAGATGTTGAAGGCAAAATACTGAGTCTGTTTTCAAGGAGCTGAGATTTATAAATCAGAAAATTCAATTATGCAGGACAGATTTTGCTTCTGGTGCCACCTCAGAGAAATGTTCCTGCATTATACTTTGGGAAAAGTGCTTTAGCAGCTAAAAGCTGAAATATTTTACACATTTCAAACTTAAATAAAGAATATGAAGACCAAAGAAGAGGTAGGAAAAATTGTTGCCTGGACAACAGAGAAGTAAACAAAGTCTGCAATGACTAATTGGGAGATGTCTTCAGAGGCCATGCTCATGCCCCATCCATGGAAGGCAGCCACACAGGCAGATGTTGATGTTGACCAAGTACATTTATTCTAGAGAGTGACATCCGTCTTCTGCCAAGCATAAGAGATGTGTGACTACAGCTGTTCCCTCCACTCAGGAAGCACAGAGGCATAGGACAGAAGAAAGGGCTGCCATAAAATGAAATGTTAATTAGTGCCCAGAGCCCCATCTGAACCATTAGGAAGTCTGTATTTCACAAGTCATTCTGATTAGCCTATCACAGGTCCCCCGAAGGTGATGAGGGCTGTGCACTTGGTGTCAGGGAGGGAAAAAACCAGACCAAAGATTAATGCTTAAGTTTGACCATTATCCATGGGCCCTTAAAAAGCTGATGGCAATAAACACCCACATTTATGTACACATAGCCACACACACTTCACAGCCTTAGTATGGTGACTATCTGCATAGCTGCACCCTCTGCATCCAACTCTTCATAAACCAACTGGAAAACATAATTCTTATGTTAAACTTCCTGCATTAGTTAAATGCAAAGATCGTAGGAACAGGAACTGAGAAAACTGTGGTCCTGGAACAAAGATATTCTCATGGCACAGTTCATATGAAATATCAAGATGATTTCCTCTAGTATCATTAAATAATATGACACTTGTAGAGCTCACTCAGAGGTCTGAGACATACAAAACTATGACTATATCCCACATTTTGCAGCTCAGGAGTTGACTTTGTGTTGTACCATTGCCTTCACTCAAGTTTTAAGGGCCTTCAGGGCAACCAGAGAATCACACAATTAACAGGGTTGGAAAAGACCTCTAAGATCACCCAGTCCAAGCTATCACCTAACTACCTTCTAATTAACTAAACCATGGCACTAAGTGCCTCATCCAGTCTCCTTTTAAACAACTCCAGGGATGGCAACTCCACCACCTCCTCAGGCAGCCCATTCCAATACCAATCTTTCTGCCAAGAACTTTTTCTTAATATCGAGTCTAAACCTGCCCTGGCACAGCTTGAGACTGTGTCCTTTTGTTTTGTCACTGGGATCTTGGGAGAAGAGCCCAACCCCACCTGGCTACAACCTTCCTTCAGGTAGCTGTAGACAGCAGTGAGGTCTCCCCCAAGCCTCCTCTTCTGCAGGCTGCACACCCCCAGCTCCCTCAGCCTCTCCTCACGGGGCTGTGCTCCAGCCCCCTTCCCAGCCTTGCTGCCCTTCTCTGGACACATTCCAGCACCTCAATATGTTTATTAAATTGAGGGGCCCAGAACTGGACACAGCACTCAAGCTGCCAACTGCAGTACAATAAGTACAGTTCTTAAATTGAGGGGCCCAGAACTGGGCACAGCACTCAAGCTGCCAACTGCAGTACAATAAGTACAGTTCTTAAATTGAGGGGCCCAGAACTGGACACAGCACTCAAGCTGCCAACTGCAGTACAATAAGTACAGTTCTTAAATTGAGGGGCCCAGAACTGGGCACAGCACTCAAGCTGCCAACTGCAGTACAATAAGTACAGTTCTTAAATTGAGGGGCCCAGAACTGGACACAGCACTCAAGCTGCCAACTGCAGTACAATAAGTACAGTTCTTAAATTGAGGGGCCCAGAACTGGGCACAGCACTCAAGCTGCCAACTGCAGTACAATAAGTACAGTTCTTAAATTGAGGGGCCCAGAACTGGACACAGCACTCAAGCTGCCAACTGCAGTACAATAAGTACAGTTCTTAAATTGAGGGGCCCAGAACTGGGCACAGCACTCAAGCTGCCAACTGCAGTACAATAAGTACAGTTCTTAAATTGAGGGGCCCAGAACTGGACACAGCACTCAAGCTGCCAACTGCAGTACAATAAGAAAGGAAAATAACAATTTGAATATTTGCACATTTATGTTGTTAAATGTTTTCTTCTGTGAGCACATCTTTGAGTACTGCTTTACTGTTATGTGTATATTTATAAAGTGCATATACTTGTGTGTTTTCTGACTTGCCTGACTAGTTGGGTTAAAAACTGTGAATCTTTTCTAATGGTGTTCTGTGTTATGTTTTCTTCTCCTTAGTGGGTGCTGTTGCCCTGGGTGAAGGTGAAAAGGAAATTGTCAAAATCTCAAAGAATTTTTTTTTTAGAAACATGAAACATTGAACTGTATCCTAAAACAAGGTAGTAAAAATGTTTTTATTGATTGCTAACTTACTTTCATACTTTGGCCGCAGACACTCTGCTCTTTCGTCAATATTTGGAATTTCTGTGCAACACTTCTACTCTTCAAATAACTCAGCTCCCACAGATGCAACCACAGCTGATTTTTGATCATGCATTTTGACTCTCTGAAAAGATACCATGCTTGGATGCTCAGATAGTACAAGTAAAATACCTGGTTTTAAGTTTCTGCAGTGTGTTCTAACTGATGACTTTGAAGTTACACAGTGAAATAAATTATTTGCATGTTTTAGGGAGAGGTAAAAGCACAAAGCTTGTTTTTTGAACAAAGAGATTTCCTGGGTGGGATAAAGCATATGAGAGATTTGCTTTCAGTAACCTAAAGCTGATAGGGCTTTGGAAGGAGAGCCAGCTCTTGCTGAATGGGATCATTCACAGTTGCTGGCAAAAGTACTGCACAGGACACCAGGTGTGGTCATCCACTAAATGCACGACCGGGACACTGATGAGCATGGCTCCAAAACATCATAAATGAGTAATAACCTCTCTTGTCATACCTCCAAACTAAAAGCAAGAGTAACTTTTCTGCCAGAAGGGGATGTACAGTCAATGCAGCACTAAGTTCTCATAAACTGATGTTTTGATAGTAGTTTCTATACATTTTGCCTTCAGTGCATCGACTGGCAGATACATAGAATCACAGAATGGTAAGGTTGGAAGGGACCTCAAGGATCAGCCAGTTCCAACCCCCTGCCATAGGCATGGACACCTCCCACTAGTACAGCTCACTCAAGGCTTTGTCCAACCTGGCCTTGAACACCTCCAGGGAAGGAGCTGCCACAACCTCTCTGGGCAACCTGTGCCAGTGTCTCACCACCCTCACTGGAAAGAACTTCCTCCTAACATCCAGAACATACCTACAGAGTCTTTGCTTCAGTATTTTGTGGCTTTATGCAAATATTTGATGGCAATAGTTTCTTTCTCTCTTTTTATTTTTTCTTGGTTTGCTTTGTGTAGTTTTCCTGAGGCGCATTACATAGTCATTAAAAATGAATAGCCAAAATAAGAATATTTTGCACTGGAAACCACACTTTAAAATGAATGGTGTTTTAGCAAAAGACTGTTTCTCATAATTTCACAAGCACAGCAGAATCTTTGTAAGGGAATAATGGTTGGTCAGCAGTTATCTGTGCCCTTCCTCCATTTGGTGCATTTGGTAGAAGCCCCTACAGTTTCTTAAGCTATACAGACCTGCACACACACACACCAGGCAGCACAGAGGTGGCTTAAAGCTATGTCCTCTCTGCAGTGTGCTACCAGTTGGAAGTACAGCATGAAATTCCCTTCCATTCACAGTGCTTAAGAAAATGAGAAATACATTTCTACAAATTCTTGTGCTTTAGAAAGATTATGGTTACAGTTTTACTGTAAATAACAACAGTAACTCCACTTTAAAAAAAAACAAAACAAACAAAAAAAAAAAAAAAAGCAACCAAACAAACAAAAAAAAACAAAACCCAAGCTACTTGGGATATCCAGCAATATACAGATGAATAATAGTGAGTCTTACTTCAAGAAAGCTAAGGGAACCCCCACAGATTGTACTAACTGGATTTACAGGAGGTGCAGTGCCACAACAGCCTGATCCCTCAGAGTTTCTCTTCTGTGGACAGACTGCACATCCATTGGTCTCATACACCCAGAGAATTCATCAGTTACAACTGCAGTTCCTCACTGATAGAGTTAGTCAGTATGTTCACTATGTACATTAAGTGATGTGTCTTAAAACACAATGCATTTCTGAGGTGCAAGCAGCCATTTAACACAGTGGAAAAGAAGTGCAACAGTAAAGGACAGTGATTGTCCCATTGTTGATTTTATATTTTGAATTGGTTACAGGTTTTCAAAGTCAGTAGATGAAAATCTTCATAGCTACAGGGAGAGGAAGGGAAAGAAAGGAAGAAGCAACAGAGGAATAACCATGAAAAGAAACGGATATGCAGATATGGCAAAAGCAGTTGATGATGACAGCACTGGAGCCAGATTCCATTCTTAGGAGTGGGGAAGGTTTTACTGTTATCTCCTGAATTCCCTGCCAGCATCATGACTGCATTTTTTTTTTTTTTATCCCCTTAAATTATATTGAGCTCAGCAGAGAAAATAGCAGCTGACACTCACCTCATGAATAGGCAAATTGCACATCCTCTTATTTTTACAAAGGATCAGCTTCAAATCCAATCCGCTGAATGACTTTCAGTGCATTTAACATATGATTATGAAAGTTCTGCTATTCTGTTTGGCAAACATCCCAATTTACACTCCCTCTACTTGCACACAGTTTTGCCTTGCAGTCTTAAACATTTCACTGAGCTGGACTTCTGCAAGTTGGAAGGCTGGTGATTGATTGCTGAAATCCTCTGAAGTACATAGTGAACATCAAACACAAGTGTGTACCCTGTTGGTATTGATTTAGAGCTGATGATCTCATTAGAAAGCCTTAATTCTCAACATTGCTTTGGTTTACACAACCTTTAATTTATTTTTAAAAAGCTGATTGGCCAACTCTTGCAGCCTCATGACTGTCTTCTCATCTTACTAGACAAGTGCTTTAGTCTTTGGGCATTTAAAAGGTCATTAATCCAAATGCTAATGCAATCAATACCATATTAAATAAACTATAAAAAGGGAATTAATATTAGGTAACCTGATCCACTGTGCCACAAGGTTTTAAAATGTGCCTATTGTCAGCATATTTAAAATGATAAATTAAAACACAGCACCTTTCAGGAAAAAAAAAAACAAACAAACAAAAACCAACACCAGGAAGCTCTTAAATTAGTTTCTCCACTACTTAAACATTGATTCATGATAAAACCAGTAAGGAAAATGTATATTATTTACTTTTTTGTTTGAGCTAGCTTTTATACTGATGCTATTTTTCACAAAACCCTGTGTATGTAAAACTGAATTCTAAACAAGTGGAAATCTGTAATTTGAATGAACGTGGCCTCAGAAATAGAACACTTTTGTTTAACATGTTGTGGCTGTTAACTGAAGCTGTACAAAGTGAAGTAGATCTGACTTGGCATATGCCTCTATTTCAGACTGCAAAATGCCCCAGATTACATTCACATATGCATTATTTTCTACTCTGACAACAGAAATGTCCTTTCACCTACCTTTTCTAAGCTGGCCCAGTTAGCCTTCATGCTCACGTCTCACAGTTTTTCTGTGCTCTTAAACAGCAACTGGGTTTGTTGGCTTTGCATTTGTAAACAATCCTACCCAAGAGATCCCAATTCTGGGCAGTCCATGTGCACTACTCTAATAATTTACATCTCATAGATGGTGGCACAAAACTAGCATTTGCTGGAAGCTATAGAAAGAATACATATGTTTTTAAATGCCTTTATTTAACAGGCTTCCAAATAAAACAGCTAGTTGAGAAATCAATGTATTTCCGCCCTCCAGCATCTATCCATCCTCTATCCTGTGGATTTTAAATCTGAGGCATGAGAAAAAAGTTTTGTTGTTTTCTTTCTCTCTCTTTTTTTTTCTTTTTTTAAACCTTGGATAGTGAAAACTGAGTTTTTGCAGCTACTCTGTTAAAAGTTTTTTTCCCTTTTATCGTCACAGGAAAATCCTGCCTATCTTCAGTGCCTGCATTTGCACTCTGTGCTATTTACCCTCCTCAGATTTTCTTTCTGTATCCAGGTCATTGTCTAAATAGCTCCCTTCTGCACCTTTGTCTTAAATATTAAAGCAATCAGTGTGAACTTTTGGTATATCCCAATTCCTTTAAAATGCCTCCAGTTCATTTTAAGTCTTTCTAATGAACNAAAAAAAAAAAAGCCTTTTTGGCAATGGTTCTTATCTTATTATCCCTGGCATTCATTTCTCATTCACTGGCTGTACCAGCTTTTTAAAAAGGCTTTTTTGTGCTCACCTTCCAGGCTCATCATCAGCCTGGCTTGCTCCTGTTCTGCCGTCTGCTAACAAATCTGTCAACCTAAACTGCCAGATGAAACATTCAGCTGAGGAAGCTTCTGGCAGGGGGGGGAAATAAATAAATAAATTTAAAAGTCCCAAAGGATCACAATTTTTAACCACAAATAAAGAGGTCACAGTCTGTATTCACAAAAAAGAAGACTGGCACTTCTGCTCCTGTGAAAATGAAGCGTGCAGACATAAGTATTTGGCTCTTCAGCTGCCAAGTTCACACCAAATGGCTACAGCAGCACCAAAATACAGCTGCAAGCATATTATTTGAGAGCAATTATTAAGAAAATTGGGTATGATAAAGGTGAAAGTGCCCTGCAGAAAACAATGCTGTACAGATTACTTTTACGTAATGAAGACAATCTTATGAAGTCACAGCCAGCAACACAACAGAAGATTCAGCCAAAAGGAGGAACAAAATATAGACTGAGGGGAAAAAACACTTGTTAGAGAAAATTAGCTTTGTTTGCAGGATCTGCACCTTGTGTACTGCTTCCATTTGCTTCTCGTTGATCCTTCTCTTACAATCATCAAATACTTTTTTAGCAGGCCAAAAGCATGGAAAAGGTCTGTGGAATGAATAGAGGTTGGCTTCTGTTTCTAAACTAATGGGAACAGTCTAACATAAGCTGCTCTCCTGTTAAAAACACTTTGGCTGAAGGAAAAATATTTTAATGGATCAAAGTTAGACTGTAGTGGATTAGCCTTCGACCAACAGACAGCTGGTACCAAGACCATGATCAGTACTGGTGCAGGTGAATACTTACAGCTTAGCAAAGATTGTCTGGTCAACCTCATCATGTACTGTGTTCTCTTTTATGAAATATAAACATTTAGCAACTAAGAATAAAAGCAGAAAGAGTAATTTAAAGATGTTCTTTCCACTAGGATAGGCTAGTAAGACCCCCCAGAAAAGCAAATCTACTGCTCATAGTGAACCTCCAGGAGCAGCACTGCAGAGGCTCAGCAGACAGAGCTCACAGCATGAAGTGATGAAATAGTTCCTGCTGCTCTGAGGCAATACACCCACAGCAGTAACTCTTTATGTGGTATAACTCAGCTTGGTAGTTTTTCAACTGAGCTGATAAATGATGATAAACAGGGGCTTTAAAACATAATTTTCCTCGATGGAAAAAATAGCAATAAAAATCCAATCATACTTTGCATGTAAACATTTTCTTTCACTTCATTTTACATTTTTCAGTGAGTTTTTATGTTCCCAAGTGTCTTGTTTCAAGTATCTCAGATATTTTGCAGCACTATCCACAAGGGGTGACACAACGAGTGTAGGGAGAGTGTAACTAAGTGCTGGGTAATAAAGCAGTGCTCATTTGTTGGGTGAATCAGGAAGAAGTTTTAAGAAGAATATTGTGTAGAGCACAAATGATTTGAAATGGCAGTACAGAAAAGAGTGGTAGTGGTGAGAATATTAAATGGTTACAAGGTCTAAGTATCTCAGGTTTGAAGAGGTTAATTTCAGAGCACTCCAGTTTTGCTAGTCATACCAAGCTGCAACGCAGGGGTAAACAGCAAAGGCAAATCACCATGGAAACATCCTGAGGTCACCAAGAAGCAACTGCTGGGGCTGAGCTACCACACGATTCAAAGGCTCCTCAAAGCCATAAAGGGTTGCTATTTGAATCACTTCAGAAAGTATTCCGTTTGCTGTCCTAAGTATCATCTTGCATCATACCTTTAGCTAGAGTAGCAGCAAATTACTAAGAAAATGCTCTTTGAAATGTATTATTATTTAAAATACAATTGCTACACAGTTGTGAGTTGTCCCTAACTGCCAGAAGTCTGGAATGATGAAGACTTCAAGCAGTTAGTGCATTTTCAGCACTTTTTTTTCCCCCCCTCTGGTGGAGTTACTCAAAATGGTGGAAATATGCTTTTAAAATCAAGTGCTGATGCAGAGCAGTATTACATAATGCATGTGTTGCTGCACAGTGAGTTTCCCTGGGACAACAGTGCATCTGTTTGCAGAGACTCAGAAGGAGAGCTGCTAACAACTGTCAAGCCTGTTTGGCACGAGTATATCCTCACTTGTTGCAAGCTCCACGTGCTTCTTACTCCTGGCATGTGATTTACTCAATAAAAATGATGATTACTCTGGCTTGAATGAAAGTATTCTTCTTTTTCCATCTGCATTAAAACTACCACGTGCTAACAGTGGATGTAGTTTTGAGTTTGCTTTAAAGGATGATATCAGTAAAGGATGAAACCCCTTGCCCAGAGTGGTTCAAGCACAGTGGTTTTCCTGCCTAATCAATATCAGAACACTGCAGCAGATGAAGGAATATTTTCCATCTGTTCTTTTTTAAGAATCAGTTGACACCTAAAAAAAAATCCCCCAAAACCTTAGCACCATCTAACATTAAAGAAGCATACAAAAAAAATGGTTCTGTTTGCTGTCTTTTAAAAGCAACTTTTGTTCATATGGTATTTGGGTCAGCTGCCCCAGCTCACAACTGAGAGGATCAGAGGGAAAGGAGTACATAAGAATGAAACCAATTACTCCCTGGTGTTAAGCAAAGACTCCCAACATCTATCATTATTGACACCTTTTGTGGGACACCAAGGGCTTAAAGACATCATGTTTAACCTCTGGAGTCCTGTGTACAGTTCTGGAGCCCCCAGTACAGGAAGGACATGGAACTGTTGGAGCGGGTCCAGAGGAGGCCACAAAGATGCTCAGAGGGCTGCAGTAGCTCTGCTGTGAGGGTAGCCTAAGAGAGCTGGGGCTCTGTAGCTTGGAGAAGAGAAGGCATTGAGGGGACCTTATAGTAGCCTTCCAGTATCCAAAAGGTGCCTACAGGAAGGCTGTGGAGGGGCTATTGACAAGGTCTTGTAATGACAGGACAAGGGGCAATGGGTTTGAACTGGAAGAGGGGAGATTGAAAGTGGATATTAGAACTAAGTTGTTTGCAGTGAGGGTGGCGAGACACTGGCACAGGTTGCCCAGGGAGGTTGTGGCTGCTCCCTCCCTGGAGGTGTTCAAGGCCAGGTTGGAGGAGGCCTTGAGTGAGCTGTACTAGTGGGAGGTGTCCTTGCCTATGGCAGGGGGTTGGAACTGGATGATCCTTGAGGTCCCTTCCAATCTTACCATTCTATGATTCTATGAAACATCCTAACCAACCTATTTTGAGTTCTGATGTTCTTCTACCATGGGCAAACTTTCAGTAATACCACCCAAAAAACACATTAATCTTAATTTTTAATATTTTTAGCAAATCCTTTCAATCTCAAGTCTAAGTTATCAATGCTATTATGTGCGTATAGAAAGAGAACAATGGCCCAGGATATTGCTGAGTTTTCTCCAGGAGCTGGAGAAATAACAGATGTCAGACTAGAGAGATACAACAGATGTCAGACTGGAGTGATATGGACATTGCCTGACACTAGACTGTCAATGCCTGATAATATTGGTTTTTGAGTCTGTTTAATAAATACATTTTTCTTACTATTTTGTCAGTTTTACTGCATTATGATTGGAGAGAAAAGATTCATGGAACAGAATGAGCATTGGATTCCTTCTTGGCCTCCTTTGAGCGTGCTATGTTCTCAGAAGGTGGCATCTCAGTACTTCGCTAATGTCAGTAACATACATTTCTCTCCCAGCACAACAGCACCACAACTGCACAGGGCTGTATTTGCAGCTTTCACATCTTCAACTATGCACAAATGAAACCACAAGTTAAAATACATCCCAGAGTGATTTTTAACCCTCATCATCCAATGCCAGTTTAACACCACAGTTTCCCACTACATTAATATCCTAACCGACAGATTTAAGAGACAGTCTTTACTGTGAGTTTGTCTTAAAAGCAATGTGAGGAAGGATTAGCTTTGTCATTCTTCAGAAGAAAGAGAATATGATTTCTAATATGCTCTTGCTAAGACGGAGAGGAAGGCAAGCATACCACACATTACAATGACATGAATGACTTGACAGCTGTTAGCTAAACAATACAACATTAATTTTCAACATTTTTGCACATGGCTGGGTGAGAGATCCCTTAATCCCAGTTCCTATTCTACTTCTGCCTCATTGTTGCTGCCTCCTTTTGTATCACTTATTATAATCAGTTTCAGCTGCATACTCCCTTTCACCTTATTATTGTTGCCAACTTAAGGTACTAGGTTAATTCAGACTTGCTTCCCTGGGGTACATTAAGATGGATTTAAGTATTTTATTGAGACAGTCTGACTTCAAAAGCTGCTTTATCAGTTACTACCAGAGAGAGAGAGAGACCCATCCAAGACAGCAGTAAACTAGCCATAAATTCTCATATTCTATATGCTGAGTGACTTTCAAAAGGAGAACTATTGATTTCGTCATTTATGAATGGATTTAGTCAAATTAGTCTTTTCATTCTGCACAATAGACAGCACTGTGATTAGGAATTACGAGGATAAAACTGCGTGGAACAATTGGAACTGCCATTTTGGGGATCCTCGGCACAAATTCAATAAGCTTTAGTCATGCCACCTTGATCATTTTGTTCATGACCATTTTGATTATCCTCAAAGGGAAAGAAAAGTGGCCTCTGTCTTGAAGAGGCACTTTGCTCTGCAGAAGACTTAACCTTTCAAAGAGCTCTCATGTTTTTTACCCTAGAAAGAGCTAATAACGTGTTTGCCAAAACAGCATGAGTATTTACAGACGGACTTGAAATCAGACAAAGATTACACAGTGAAATAAACAGAAAGACTATCGCTGTCAACAATAAATTAAGTTTGTGCAAAAGCCATAAAATGTTCAGAGCGTAGCAGACATCACTGAGCACGATGCCACTCAAGCCTCTGAACTTTCCAAACACAATAAGCACTGATAGACCCTGGATACCTCTTCCTGAAGAGCCACTCCAGATGCTTATTTCAGTAGCTGAGCTCTATTGCTGGAAACAACAAGGCTAACACTGGTACCCTGATTTTCATCCCCTTTGTGTGGTGTCTGGCATCAATATACCAGTTCACAACTATATAGAGAATAGAGTGTGACATGAAAAGCCACTGGGGAGGAGGAGTTGTGTGCCAGCATTGTGTGGCTTGTGCATTTAGATGTTTGTGCAACAAAGTACATGCACAAATGGGTATGCATCTCAATCTTGGCATTAAAATAAAATAAAAAAATCTGTATTAACCAGCTCAGCATTTGGTAGTACTTCATTATTTAATTGAAAGGTTTCTGCACCTAAACTTGATTTTGCAATTTAGGAATGGATTTTTAGTCTTGTGATGGTTTGGGAGTTCCCCAACCCCCCCCACTTTGTAAAATCCCCCAGACTAGACTCAGCCAGCTGGAAGTTAAGGACTGAAGCTCTATTTACAGCATAGCACAACGTACAAGCAGATAGATACACAATAGACAGGAATAGTTACAGAAATACAGGGCTCCCAACCACCCTTCCACTTTCTCCCCACCCCTCTACCTTACCCCAGGGTTTGCCTTACGGACCAGGTGAGTTTGGAGGATTGGTCAGGGGAGTTAGAAGGAAAATGGTTAGTTAGGTTACTCAGCAGAGAGGAGAAGGCAAGAAGGTAGAGAGATCAAGACTCTCTGAGGTTGAGTGTCTTATCTATGTTTGTGTCCTTGTTCTTATACATCTCAGCAAGCCTACGAGTGAAGCAGAGATCACCATTGTTTGCTTTCCAGAGCCTATATTTTTCTTCATAAAAATATTCCAATTAGCCTCAAACCAGCACAAGTCTCCTTCACATCTGCAACATTATTTGCTAAGCACTCTTGCAGCCAACTTTGTTTTATATTTTACATACTACAATGTCTGTTACAAGGCACATGCTACATCTGCACTCTGAAAAAGTGATCCTAGGAATTCATATATTTGCACTGGTGACATTTTCAAAATCTTAATACTATTTCTGAATTTATTATAGACCTTAAAAATCAATGTCTTTGACCTGCTGTGCTATGACCAGAGTTGCCAGAAACAAAGTGAAAACAAGTGAATTTCTAAATATAAGCTATTTCAGTCTCTGATCTCCTTCACTTTCAGGAAGAAAATGTGCATGTCTTAGAGAGCTGATGTATGCCTGTCAAACAAGTCCAGTGGATCTGGCTGGCTGCTGTATGAAGAGTTATATCAGTGATTCCAGGAAGTAGAAACAGCTCTAGGAGCTATATGCTGTGTATCCACTGCATTCCCAGAAGCCAATGCACGGAGAAAGCAGTTGCACAGTATGCACACAAAGTCAGATACTTCTCAAAAGCTTTGGTCTTACTGCGTGTGTAACACACAACACATCTTTCAGGGTAGGAAAGTGCCTTGTAGAATGTTGCAGCTTTTAAAAATACATTTAAAAGAATCTTTTTCTAGAAAACTCCCAACACAAACCAAAATAAACCCCAGACATAAATCATATAATGACCTTCTTTTTACAGCCAAGTGTTAGGTGTAGACATTGCCTCAGCTACAGACATGACAAAAGGGAACCTGAAGTTTGTGCCAACACATTCAGATTTAATCACTGGGTGCGGAATTAATTGATGGGGAGAGAAAGACCAAAGACTTCATAGAACCTAGTAGCCAGAACTAACCAAGCTTAGACCCTCCACAATACCAAGAGCATGTACTCAACTTCCTGATAGTAAGTTTTAGTGCTGGTTACATGGCTTGAACAAGCTTGTAGACCACAGCAGGTTCAGGTATAGAAACCCCAAATGTCCCTTGGTTCGATCTTTTTAAAACCAACATCCACTATGTCCCAAGTAGGTTGCAAACTTGCCCTACAATTCAGTGAGTATAACAAGCCCAATTAGGAGAATAGACATTGGATATTTCATGGCTAAGTAAGCAATACATTGGTTATAAAATTTATGATCTGCTAAACACAGCAGATTATTTAATATTAATATATTTATATTGCTCAGATGAACCGTGTTAAAATGATTGAAGCCTAGACATTCCCACCAAAGAATAATGTGATTAAGTTACTCAAATAAATGGATAGGGATGTGAAGGGGGGGGAGAGAAATGGATGTGGAGGTAGGAACTTGTCTAAAGTCACAAGGAGGTTTTAGCTCTTAACTATGACAGGAACAAAGCCCACTATCTCAACTTAGTCTCAAGATGAGAAAGAAAAGAACAGACAGTTTTCTTGGAGACAGCACTAAACATAATATCAGATTAAACAGAAGGGGGAAAAAAAAGGAAAAACCACTGATGCACAGCCATGCTTATGCAGAACAGGAATATAGCACAGGCTTAATTATAATGATATCCTTGGGCACTGAGTCTGAAGCAGATGCAAAAAGTTAAACACATTGATGTGCTTCACTGAAGAAAAATAAAAGGGAAAAGAGTAGCTAAGGTATCAGCACAGGCAAGAAAACTTGTCATGTGAGATTTAAGTAGAGCATAATACAAATATTTATTGGGCTCTGCCTCACTTTCAGTGTATTAATTGTTCAACAAGGACAGTGAATCCTATTGTTTTTGTCTTCTAACACCACTTACTGCTAGTTGGAACAGATGCTTTAAAGCAGTAATGACTTATGAGGAAAAGTAATTATATAAAATAATAGGCCCCACTACACCGAAGTTTGTGTAATTTAAGCAGGAGTTTATAACTTTAGCTGGTCCATTAGAACACTGAATTTCCCTGTAAGAGAGCAATTGCTTTGGTTGCCACTGTAGCTCTCTTGTCTCTCATGTTATCAGTATCTGTTATCTGTGTATCATGTTCTTGAGTGCCGCTGCAATTAGCACACACTGAGAACACTGAGAGCATTTTTAGGAAGATATTTTGTCAGTTTCCCACCAGAAATTTTTACTGGAAGGCTTCTTTTGTTGCTGAAAAAATATTCTAGCTTCTTAGCTACACAAATCTCTCTGACACTGTAGGACTTTCTGTGCAAATGCTTAAGCCAAGGGGATTTTAATCATCGACTTCAAGAACCAAGCCCTAAATAATTCTGCCATTACTATGGCTGGCAAACTGTGTAAGCTCAAGTGCTGTGTTATTCAAAAACGACCCTGCAACAAAACCAAATCATACAATCTCTAGCATCATCATGTGGAATATCAAAGACATTTGTGTAACAGGTTTGTTTATGCAGCAGTAATTTTGCTTTCCACTTTCCCTTGCTATTAAGTAACAATGCAAAGCAAAATGTTCTTCAGAAAAAGAGCCAGCTGTAAACAAATGTTACCCCCTTGGAGATTTATGCTTTGCCTTACAAAAAGCAATGTATTGGATAAGGTTAGATATTTAGAATAAAAGATACCCCAAAATATCATTGCTTGTTAATTAATTTAGAAGGAAGATTAAGATTTCTCAGACAAAGAGCATACAAGTATGATAAAAAAGGCACCCTGAAAATCATAGAATGGTAAGGTTGGAAGGGACCTCAAGGATCATCTAGTTCCAACCCCTTGCCATAGGCAGGGACACCTCCCACTAGTACAGCTCACTCCAACCTGACCTTGAACACCTCCAGGGAGGGAACAGCCACAACCTCCCTGGGCACCCTGTGCCAGTGTCTCGCCACCCTCACTGCAAACAAGTTCCTCCTAACATCCAGTCTAAATTTCTCCTCTGCCAGTTCAAACCCATTGCCCCTTGTCCTGTCACTACAAGACCTTGTCAATAGTCCCTCCCCAGTCTTCCTGTAGTCTCCCTTCAGATACTCGAAGGCTACTCTAAGGTCTCCTGGATGATTTGGTGAACCTGCAAATCCATGAAGAATGATGTGACTGAGTGACAGGTGTGAGGTATAGAATATATTCCATTTTTTACAGAGGTGAGATATAAAATATTATCCATATTTTAACACTGGAGCCTAAATTCTGGTTTCTTTATATTGCTAACTTAGTCTCTGTAAGACTCTATTTACAGCCTGACATCTGAAAACTGATACAGTGAAAATGAAATCTTTTCTTCAACTTTTATGGTAATTTCCACATTTGTTTTCTTATGTGCTGTCCTTCCCAAAATAATTCACTCACTGACAAAAAGCTATTTGAATAATCTTTATATATACAAGTTTCTGCTGAATGAAAACTAAAGAATAGAAGAAGTGAGCCGAATACCGAAGCAAGGTCTGAAAGATCAAGATGCATGAAGATGACGTTATTCACTGCACAAGTTTTCACTACTCGAAGGAATTCCTCATCAGGGAAAATCAAGCCCGAGCCTGGAATGTTATATACTGAGTAGCAGACTTGGACCATCAAAGTTCTATGAACATATTCAAAGCTCTATGAACATATTTGGCGTTACTCTTGTTAGGACCGAAGGAAACAAAAGCAATTACTGCATCTTAATGAAGGGTAAACACTGGTAGGCATGTGCTATCTACAGGCATAGCTGTGTGCCTGAATATGGCTAGATCTAATCTAAAATGAGTGCTGAGATTAGCCAAAATCCTCTGGACATTATCTCTGCGTAGGACTGTTTTTATAATCTTGTTCTAAGGCTAAGATCAATGAAACCTTAAAGAAGGATTTAGTGATGCTGATAGGATTTTCTCTTTTTGATAGATTGTTAAGTGAAAAAAAAAAAAAAGGCCATATTAGTAAAAATACTTTTAAAAGTTTCTTGATGGTGCACTCACATGACATGTAACACCCATATGTAAGACATGAGTTGTAAAACAATCCTTCCTTAAGGTACAAACCGCTGTTTCATATTGGTAATGCTGCTTGGGATGCTTGTGAAACCCAAATCTTTCCAATTATAAGATACCAGATTTAAATTACAAAGACAGAAGATTTGGGCAGCGATTAAAGCCAATAAACATGCTGAAATCTGTCTCAGCTGGCTGAATCTTGTGTAAAGATAGTATCTTCCTTCATGTGGTGTCAGAGTCCACTGTGTTAGTGATGCTTCTGTGTCTTTTCTCTAGCAGCAAATGGGTTACATGCGACTGGTGTCCACATACTATAACCCTCTCCAGAAATGCATTCAAGTCAGGTATGGACAGAGCCACAGAATTTTAGAGGTTGGGAGGCACTGTGGTGGGGCACAAGGTTTGAATGGGGTGTGAAACTGTTCTGCTTCCCCCCACCTCTGGTTCCCGGGGTTTGGAATGTGAAGGGAGTAGGTGCCAAGTACCCTACCCCACTCCTGCAGGCTGGAATGGGAAAGAGCAAATCACCCCAGCATACAAACATGGTAACGGGACACATTATCTAGGGAGCATGAGAAGCACTGGAAGCACTAAGGAAGCAGAAAGAAGCAGACTTGGAGCAGACTGCTGGAGACTGCTAGGCANCAGACTGCCCACAAGGAGCCAAGGGACCATCTCCCAATTCCTACTCCACTGCAGTGAGTAGCACAGACGTTCCCTAGGCTCCAGCTGCCTTTATTTTTAAGTCTGGCAAAGCTGTTTTTTTATAGCAAACTTTTCCAAGCTCTCTGATTTTCCTGAATTACTAAATTTCCTGTAATCATCCTTGTGAAAGATTTTCCCGAATGAATTTCTGAACCTGAAACTAACCAATTTTATATAAAGTTGTGGGCAGGGCTTTCTGGAAATAAAATAACTGCAGATTTTATAATTCCTGCCTCGTGAAATCCCACAACAGAGACAGGGACCTCCGGAGATCACCCAGGATCACCTAGAGTAGGGCACATAGGAATGCATCCAGGTGGGTTTTGAAAGTCTCCAGAAAAGGAGAGTGGAGACAGAAGGTTGCTGGCATTTTTCAAAGCCCTTTAATCCAAATAATCCAGAAAAAAAGAGAATCTGTATCTAAAAGTCATTGTAAAAAAGGGGAACTGCTGGTATAAAATAAAACCCCAAGCTCCCCCTTTTTCCTGGAATATGTTAAAAACCCATTTAATAGCAGTAGTTAGACATGACAGTCATGTCTGAACTACTACAAACTGTTCTTATTCCTAATTTCAGTAATATCAAACCATTCTTATACGTGAATATTACAGGTAATTACTCCTGTCAAAACAAACTGTCCACTTGCATTTAGAATTGGATGCATTTCTTTTCCTAAATAGCACCACGGTGAGACAGTTATCTTTCTAGGAAATGCTGTATGCTAGTCAAGAGGAGAAGGAGGATGGGTTCGAGGATGGACAAGCAGCAAAAACCAAAGTGAAAAAAGGAAACAAAGATGTGGATGGGAATAAGAGAAAAAATAAAGCAGGTAGGAAAGGAAAAAAAGACCAGGCAGAGAAGGATGAGAGGAGAGGCTGCAGAAAGCTGAAAGAAGGTTAAGAGGTCCATTAGGCCAAGCTAATTAAACAAGAGGTCCAGAAAAAGGGCAAGGTGAGCAGTTTGAAATATGTCAGGACTGGAAAGTAGTTTAAGGACACTGAACACAGTGGAAGTGGGAAAAAGAAACCCAGAAACTAAATGTTCTACTAAACCTTTGTGCAATATGCACACATTTCTCACTGGTTTTATCAGGAGGCACTGTTTCACAGTGAAATCACCAGCTCTTGCCCCTGAAGACAAGCATTTCAGCTCTAGGGTTGCAGCCACCACCCCAGAATTCCTGTTGAGCTAAAAGTGAGTCACCTAAAGGAAATCAGCGTGGGTACCTCCTGCAGTAATTAAAAAGCTGTGGGGTTTTTGTGAATACATTGCCCAGTTCAGTGACTTAATTGCAGTAGTGCCATCAGGCAAAGGAGAAGGAAAGCTCAGTAGTTTGCATGATGCCA
Organism: Semnornis frantzii; assembly: GCA_013399775.1. Classification (NCBI taxonomy): domain Eukaryota; kingdom Metazoa; phylum Chordata; class Aves; order Piciformes; family Ramphastidae; genus Semnornis; species Semnornis frantzii. The sequence goes on along the minus strand of VWYK01021131.1, from coordinate 2,539 downwards.
TGGCACTTAGATTGGACACCTGTAAACTGTACTGTAAATGTAGCACAGATTTGAAAATTGCATAGATGCAAACTGAAGTAAGAAATGCTGTACACAGGAAGATAATTAAGAGCTACTTAGCACAAATTGGCTGAAAGTAATTTACTAGGTTTTCACTAGGAGACAGAGATAATTTTAGAAGTCAAAAAGTTTTTTTTTTTTCTCTTTCTTTTTTTTCTTTCTTTTTCCCCCCTGTCCCCATCATAGGGCTTTTACCTTTGACTAAGCACGGTAGGCATTTAAAACACCCCATAGAAGATCTGAGCCACATCCTCAGTTCAACTGAACTGTAATGATCTATATCTGAGGCATCTCAGAAGGTGATTCAACTGAAGAAATATTGCTAGAAACAGATTTGATGGGAAAATATATTTTGGTGTCCTACAGAGCACTGGGGTTTCAAAATCCTCCCATTCTACACTGAAACAGTAATCTCAGGGAAACAAGAGCAGGAAACCATTGAAAAGGAACAAAACTGGAAAACCTTATGAAAACTGTCCACTTATCAGAGCACTGCCCTGGAATTAGAAGGAGATGAGTTCAAATGCCTGCAATTCAAATCTGGAAAATGCTTTTCCAATTAAAATATTATTTTTCAAATCTTATGTGTTTTATTAAAGCCCTGTCTTTGAGAAGCCTTTTATATTTTTTTTTTCCCTAATGAAAACCCACTTGTTAGAAATTTCTGATACAGAATATCTCTGCATATATGCTATAGTCAGAACAGTCACAGGTAAGATAGAATCATAGAATGGTAAGGTTGGAAGGGATCTCAAGGATCATCTAGCTCCAACCCCCTGCCATAGGCAGGGACACCTCCCACTAGCACAGCTCACTCAAGGCCTCCTCCAACCTGGCCTTGAACACCTCCAGGGAGGGAGCAGCCACAACCTCCCTGGGCAACCTGTGCCAGTGCCTCACCACCCTCACTGCAAACAACTTCCTCCTGACATCCACTTTCAATCTCCCCTCTGCCAGTTTAAACCTATCACCCCTTGTCCTGTCATTGCAAGACCTTGTCAATAGTCCCTCCCCAGCCTTCCTGTAGCCCCCTTCAGATCCTGGAAGGATACCCTAAGGTCTCCTGGAAGCCTTCTCTTCTCCAGGCTGCAGAACCCCAACTCTGGTAGCCTGTCCTCATAAGAGACCCGCTCCAGCTGTCTGAACATATAACATTACAGAAGCAACAAACAATTCTTGCCATCAAAATTAAACCAAACCAAAACCGAAGTCCTTCGTGATTTTAAAAGACAGAGACTTAACTTGGTGGAAAAGATCATCAAATTTCCTGCTTGTTACAGAAGGGCTGGGCTCAGCAATTCACAAAGAGACAATGCAGGCATACCAGCAGGCACATCAAAGTGTTTTCAAATGTTGATTGTAAGACATTGAGGTGCACTAATGCTGTGGAAGAATTTGCTGTCATATTGGACTAGAAGAGCTGAGGAAACCAGTATTGTGGGGAATTTAAAACAGGTCATTTGTGAGCATTCAGTTATTTTAGTTTATTTTTTTATTGCATTTTTCATGCCTGCTCATTCTCTTTCCAAATAAAACCAAAAAAATAAATGCACTGTTAGTATTGACACCACACTTATATTTCAACAGAGGAGCTCATCCAGATGAGAAGCTGCCTGTGGTTTAATTGCAGGAGCAAAATGGCTCAGGCAGAATTGAGTAATATTTTAGTGGTCCTTTTAAAGTAAATGGTATGTTTGTACATTTCTCAGAGTGTGTAATAGCTGCCTGAGAGACTGGAATTTGTACGAAGAAATAATTTCCTGTCTCCCTCTGGTAAATAATGTATTTAAATAGGAGTTCTCCAAATGTGTATTATGTGTAGACTGTCTCTGAAGGAACTGTTCTAGTCTGATAGCTAAATACCTATTTATAAATGTTTTAAAATCCGTATTATAGACCACCAAAGAGTAATGGTTCTTCCTGGAATGGTTCCAGGCTCCTGTATAAATACATATCTAAGGAATATACCATTTATATTAAACAGATATACACACTCAAAAAAGCACCCTTCAGGAAGAGACAAGTTACATGCCCTGGATGCAGACTGAAACACACCTAGTGTCTTGTAACAAATATTTAGCATGCATCAGAAGAGAAGGGTAGATAAAAACCATAAGGAGTCAAAAAGATAGGTCATATGAAATATTCTTACTTAAGGACAGCTACCTGAAAGTATGTGCAGCTCTGTGTGTTAGTAAATGAAAAGGCTGTATGAGAGGCTTTTGGAGTATCATACAAGGGGGAGTAAGGGTGGGGATTATTAAAAGTACACAGTCCCTCACAGAATGCCCAACCTAGTGCCCCTTTCCAGTTGCTTTTGGCATTACATCTGCCTATGGCAGGGGGTTGGAATTAGATGATCCTTGAGGTCCCTTCCAACCTTACTATTCTATGATTCTATCTATGAAAGCAAATGATACATTCCAACAGAGTTACTACCACACTATCTGCAGCTTCCTGAAAGGACAATACAGAGAGG
>VWYK01021126.1:0-12512 GCA_013399775.1 Semnornis frantzii | reverse complement strand
TTTTTTTTTTTTTCCCTCCAGGAGATGTCCAAGGCTTGGAACTGTCCAGACAAAGTAGTTGGGCAGGACATCAGGGTCAGCATGAGTGGTGCTGCTTTTCAGGGAGGGTGGCCATGAACCAGTCAGGTTGTCACCTCACCCATAGGCAGAGGTCCCCAGCTGGAGGCAGAGTTGATGGTAGCAGGGTCAATGAGCATTGGAAAGGATTCTTATGGGAATAAGCCACGTCTGAGATTAGAGAAGGAAATCAGACTGCTCAAGTAGGGGACTAGTAGCTGCACAGGCCTGAGATGCTGCTTGGGCTGGAAGCAAAGTCCCCAGCTCAGCTGAAATGATGTTCTGGGTCTGTGAAACATGACCCAGGCCCTGAAGGCGGCCAGTCTATACTAGGAAGCCTCATTACTGTGCTAAGAGCACCAAGGCTGAGAAAAGTCTTCAATGTATGTCTCTGATGGTCCTGATAGAGAATTTGAAAGAAGGTATCAGGATGAAGTATTGCGGAGCCCAGTTACTCAGCTAGCAGAATTGTCCTCCAGGTATACATCTCTTTGACAAACATGTTAGTCAGACAATCCAGAATTTCTTGGCCATCGCTCAGGGATGATTTGCTGAAAGAGGGATGCCTTATTTGCAATCAAAATTTTTAATTGTTTTAAGAGGAATTTTCATTAAAACTACAATAACATATTTCCTTCAAAATAGAATTTTTAACTGCATAAATTGCTTACAGTTATCTAAACACAATTTAACAAGCCTACCTTGAAATACCAGTTTCCCAGAAACTATTGAGTGAAAAATTTGATCATGAAATGTAGCAGTATGATAATATTTGCCATCTGTTTTTTTCACCACAGTCATAAAATCACTGGAACCGAGATGCGGATTTCACATCTGCTTTACTTTTGAGTCCAGAGGTACAGTGCAAATCTGAAACTCCCTAAGAATGCATGATTTTTATCTGAATAAATATTTATCTGTGACTTACAGATAAGACATATTTAGAATACTTATTGCATGTATATGAATATGATTAAGCAAATAAACTCTAATGTAATATTAGATTAAAAAAAAACAACACATGCATTTTATCAGATATGAAGATCAGAGCACTGGCTGTTACGTGAATCAGGGTTTTGATAGCAGACAAGTGTATCCAGTAGCAATATAGAAAGGGAAAGGGTTAAGCCATGGTTTTCAATTACTTTACAGTCATGTTTTGAAAATAAACTTAGCAGTTTTTCAGGGAAGACCATGCATTACAGATGGTCTCTAAGAATTAGATAAAAATCATCATTACTGACAGAGCTGTCAAAAAGTCTGGCTTGGGCTCTGTTACCACTGAAGATACATGTTGCAGAGATTCCTGATTCAGAACTGCAGGTCCTGAAGAAAACAGGATTTATATCTGTCAGTGAATTTTCCCCTCCTGCAAACACCGAGAGAGGAACAAGATTTTTCAAAGTAAGATTTAAAAAACAAGACAAGTTGCCTGTTAATTAATCAGGTCAGTCTTTAAATACCACGCTCATGAGGGAATAGTTTAAACTAACAAAATCCATTTCACTGAAATTCAGAACTGATGTCTTCACATTCATATGTAAAATAATAAGTGGCTAATTGTATTTCATTCTGACAAGGAAAACCTTTAAATATATGTATCACAAGAAATAGTGAATGAGTTTGAAAACTCAGTTTCTCTAACCAGGAACGTATTATTGCTAGTTATTCAAAAGCAATTTTCTAAATTACCCTACTGACATTGTAATTTCAGTATCAGTAATCCAGATTTATAAATTTGGATTTCTGTGGTAGGTATATCTATAGTTTAAGTTCTTACTTGCTTCTGTCCTTGTACAAGGCAATGTTTCTCTCTTCCATTTAGTCTGAATCACATGAGATGACTCAGTCATTAATTTAAGCAACCCACCCACCTGCAGAAGATGAATGCATACCAAAGTTTCTCGTAATCTAAAAAATTAGTTTGACTCTGGCTTAACAGGCCAACAGCAAAACCAAGCCAAAGAGCTTTTTTGACCAGAATGGGACATGAGGTCCTATCTATCAACAAGTACTTTTCCTAATTTTTTTTTCTTTCTAGCTTCACATGTGTACATATGGAACAGTTACAAAAATCAAGATGATATTGCAAAAAAAAAAAAAAACAACCCAAAACAAACCTGTAATAAAATTGGTAGTCAAATGTGTAATATTCTTCACAACTATCGTATTATATCTGGAATGCTTTGTCAAGTTCTGAACTCTCCAGTAAAAGAGGAGATGTGAAGTTCCTTATTGTTGGATAAGGAATTGGCTGGATGATCGCACGCAGAGAGCGTTGATCAACAGCACAATGTCCACCTGGAGACCAGTGACAAGTGGCGTCCTTCAGGCGTCAGTGCTGAGACCAGTGCTGTTTAACATCTTTGTCAGTGACATGGACAGAGGAATTCAGTGCACCCTCAGCAGTTTTGCAGATGACACCAAGCTGTGTGGCACAGTCGACTTGTTAGAGGGCAGGGATGCCATCCAGAGGGAACTGGACAGGCTTCAGAGGCCCAAGCCAACCTTGTGAAATTCAACAAGGCCAAGTGTAAGGTCCTGTACCTGGATAGGTAGAATCCCAAGCACAAATCCAGGCTGGGTGGTGAATGGGTGGAGAGCAGCCTTGAGGAAAAGGACCGGGGGGTCTGGGTTGATGGAAAGCTCAACATGAGCCTGCAGTGTGCACATGCAGCCCAGACAGCAACCGAGTCCTGGGCTGCATCAAGAGTAGGGCCAGTAGGGCAAGGGAAGGGATTCTGCCCCTTTACTCTGCTCTCCTCAGACCCTATCTGGAGTACTGTGTGCAGTTCTGGAGTCCCCAGCACAGGAAGGACATGGAAGTGTTGAATCGGGTCCAGAGAAGGGCCACGAAGATGCTCAGAGGGCTGGAGTAGCTCTGCTATGAGGACAGGCTGAGAGAGTTGGGGCTCCAGCATGGAGAAGAGAAGGCTTCAAGGAGACCTTAAGAGTAGTCTTCCAGTATCTGAAGGGGCCTACAGGAAGGCTGGGGAGGGACTATTTACAAGATCTTGCAATGACAGGACTAGGGGCAATGGGTTTAAATTGAAATAGAGGAGATTTAAACTAGATTTTAGGAGGAAGTCCTTTACAGGGAGGGTGGTGAGACACTGGAACAGATTGCCCAGGAAGGTTGTGGATGCTCTTTCCCTGGAGGTGTTCAAGGCCAGGTTGGATGATGCCTTGAGTAACCTGTTCTACTGGGTGTCCCTGCCTATGGCGGGGGGTTGGAACCAGATGATCTTTGAGGTCCCTTCCAACCTAAACTGTTCTGTGATTCTAAGATTCTATCACAATCAAAATATGTTAAAGGAAGCATTAAAACCTAACCAAAAAAAAAAAAAAGAAACAGAAGTCAAGAAAATGTCTAGCAGCAGAACTGTGTACTGGATGTTAGGAGGACGTTCTTTACAGTGAGGGTGATGAGACACTGGAACAGGTTGCCCAGGGAGGTTGTGGCTACTCCCTCCCTGGAGGGGTTCAAGGCCAGGCTGGACGAGGTCTTGAGTAATCTGTTCTAGTGGGAGGTGTCCCTGCCTATGGCAGGGAGTAGGAACTAGATGATCCTTGAGGTCCCTTCCCACCGTACCATTCTATGAAAAAAAAAAATAAAGTTACTGGAGAGACTTCAACTGAACACTAACACAAGTAAGGAAGTGGAGTATGTCCCATAGTCAGGCAAATATTACACTGTTTTGTTTTACACCTGTGACAACTCCACAGCTAAGTGTTCATCAGTGTTTTTCATTTTGAACACTGATTTGAAAAACTAATTATAATTCATGTTAGGCTAAAGATCCAGCACAAAATTATTGCTACAATGGAGAAATTATTAAAAATAACATACAACTTTCTGTATATTTCTACACAATAAGGACAATACCAGGATGATATCAATGTATTTCAGCTATAAACTGTTAAGAAAATCTCATAGGAACATGTATTTTATGTAGTATGCACAGTTTATATTTGCAAAATATGCTACTACATGTTCCTTTTGATTTTTGTAATGCTTCAGTGTCAAACAGTAGGGCACAATATGGATCATGTTAAATAATGATTAGAGCGAAGAACTAACTGTATATTTTCCCTTCAAAAGCACAGAATATTCTTGCATATCCGAGATATAGAACATTTTTAAACTATAATTCTGTGGTTATCATTTGTCATGTATATTATACATGCGCATGTTGATAACTATTCATTAAAATCTTCATTTCATGTTATAGTCTTTATCTCAGTGGTTTATTCTATACTTATATGAGTTTGAAAAAAAAATCCAAGAACAGTAATTGTTTATCTGAAAATATATCATCCAACTGCTCTTAAATAGAACAACTAATTTCCACGTTTAAGGAAAACTGTAGATGTATCAGACATAAATGAGCATAATTAATATTCTCCATCGAAGGAATATAAAATTTGCAAGGCCTGAAAACTGTGTTTCTTTTCTTTATTTTTTTCCTTTTTTTTTTTTTTCTATTTTCTTGTAGTGAAATTCAAACTGGAAGGGGCTATGACTGCTTTTTAAAATACATCATTGGGCAACCACTTAAGAGGAAAAAGAGCTATAGAAGATAAAGCATAAAGTTGGCATGAAAACAAATGTCTAAGCACTAGCTAAGAATAAATTTATGCTAGAAATAGGGGAAAAAAATCTCTAGTCATCAAGGAAGTGATTCTCTGGAACATTCCAAGAACAATACCTGTGACCCAGCAGATCATTCTTCATCCTCAGTCTTCAGTTTTCGTATGTTTAAAACATTGCAGGCTGTGGTCTTCCAAACAGCTGTGGCTTCTTGCTACATTAGCTAAATGTCACTTTAAAGAGTGCAGAGGAATACAAACTGAAAAGAATTCATGCAATACAAAAGAAAACACACTTTTAGAATAACACTAAAGCTGAAAACTTCATTTTTATGGATTTCCAACTACCATTTTTCAAGCTTTTAAAGTATTTTGCCAGTTTGTCAAAGGTAATGTTGTCCTTGAGGATTTGCCCTGCAGTTTTATAGCTACTAGCTTTTCTTATTTACAACTGCATTAAACAGGTCACCTGATAGTAGCATAAATGGGTATGAAGCAGTGGTGATATTTAGTCATCCCTAATAAGAATGCCAGCTAGGAAATATGTGTTCCAAGGGGCCAAGAGAATATAGATTAATTACATTACAGAATACAGAGCATGGAAACCCCAAGCTATCAGTTAAATTCTTACTATTTCTGTGGAATCAACAAGATTAATTATTCTGAAATGCTAATGTTGAAATCTCTTGTAGACTATTAGGTGGCGTCTTTTTTACAGACAAATTTATTGGGACAAGGAATATGTTTGTGAGAAAGGGAGAGGTTTATCCTCCACACTAGCATGGCTTTTGACAGGACTGCACAGCTGTTTATCAGTAGTTGCCATACCAGTCTCCTCTTTATAGATACGTATTACTTTTATTGTAATCACCACTATTTATCTTTGGTCACTTGATTGCACATTTCTACATAAGGAGACACCTGGGCTCTAACAGAGGACTGAGAAGCAAAAAATCCTGGAGATGGACTGAGCTAAGGCAGCTGCACTGTAAGGGCTTTGCAATGTCTCAGTCACTCATCTATGTAAGACTCACAAATGACAGGAGTGGAGATATGGACCAACTCTACATAAAGCTGCAACGTTTTTCAACTTCATATAAACCAGGAAGGACAAGGTTGTGTGAAAGCATCTTTATGTGCTATCCACATACATTTCTGCATCACTAGCTGCTTCTAGTGTACATTATCTGCAAATTTCACTCCCTGGGGTCATCGTCTTAAAGAATAGTTTGTCCACCCACTACCACCTACTTGTATTTCCAAATCTAGAAATGTACAGTAAGTACTGTAGTTGCAATTCTTAACTTAATTGGCAGTCTTTCAAGCACAATTACGTCTAAAAGGTTGGCCTTTAATCTTGCTATACTGTTAGTTAAAATGCCTGATTTTTATTTTTTTTTTGATACACTGTTCATATTCCCTCATTTTAAATATCACTCTGACAGCTATATGCAACAAAAATCACTGGGTTTGAGAAGTTCATTCAATAAATGACTTTAACATTTAGAGTAATACAAAATAGATATTTTCCCTACCAAAAAAAAAAAAATCATTTGGTTCTTTCAACTAACTATCATGAAGTCAACAAAAAATTAAAAAATGAAAATGTGCTTTATCTTTTATCTAACTCACTTTTGAAAATGGATGTTTATTTTAAACTAACTTTGATTTACTCTAGCAAGATTGCTATTTCAGAAAACACACCTGAGAAGGTGTCTCCTTTCTTTTTTCCAATTGAAAGCAAGACGGGGGAAATATGGATACTATTAATGGCCTTTCTGTTGCTAGTAGTCTCTGTACCTTGGCAGAAATACACTATCTTGATGCTTCTTCAGTCATGTTTGCATTAGACATTCATTTTTCTTTAAAAGAAAAAAAAGGGATGCTTCCGGCCCTGAGTCTGAAAAAACATTTTTCCATCCTAGAGAATGTATTCCATCAAACCAGTGGCCATCAGGGCAAAGGAGGGGATTCTGCCCCTTCACTCTACTCTCATCAGAACCCACCTGGAGTACTGTGTAAAGTTCTGGAGCCCCCACCACAGGAAGGACATGGAAGTGTTGGAGCTGGTCCAGAGGAGGGCCACGAAGATGATCAGAGGGCTGGAGCAGCTCTCCTGTGAAGACAGACTGGGAGAGTTGTGGCTCTTCAGCCTGGAGAAGAGAAGGCTTCGAGGAGATCTTAGAGTAACCTTACAGTATCTGAAGGAGGCCTACAGGAAGGCTGGGGAGGGACCATTGACAAGGCCTTGCAATGACAGGACAAGGAGCGATGAGTTTAAACTGGCAGAGGGGAGATTTCGACTGGTTGTTAGGAGGAAGTTCTTTCCAGTGAGGGTGGTGAGGCACTGCAACAGATTGCCCAGGGAGGTTGTGGCTGCTCCCTCCCTGGCGGTGTTCAAGGCCAGGTTGGACGAGGTCTTGAGTGACCTTCACTAGTGGGAGGTGTCCCTGTCTATGGCAGGGGGGTTGGAACTATACGATTTTTGAGGTCCCTTCAAACCTTACCATTCTATGGTTCTATGATCCTATAACAGGTAATTTCACTGGAAGACAGTAGCTTTAATAAGAACAAAGTATTTAACGCAATATTAACAAATTTAAATACTATAAATTGAAAAAAATAAGGCATTTTTACAGGCACAAAATATCCTTTAAACAGAGATAGTCTCATTTATTTTTATTTATGAAAATAATGAACAATGAATAAATTTCTGAAGTTTCTAAAAAAAAATAATTTAAATATTCTTTAACAGCTCAAAATACCTTATATGACCAATAGTCATACTATAGGTATGTCTACAGAAAGTCATATCTCAATTGCTCTGGAAAGTGTGAATGGACACATTTATCTCATAAGTATGTAAATTCTTCAACATATTAGAATTCCTCAACCTATTAACAGCATATTCCAAGTCTCCACTGGAACTCCAATAAACAAAAAGAATACAACCAAGATGAGTGGTCTCTTCAAACAGTATGCTGATACTTCTCTGCCTTTGCAGGTTAGAGGGACACCAACAGTTGAGAAGAAAACTCAAAGTTCTTCAGCTAGGTGTCTGTGCAGGTGGCATGCTAAGTTTAATCTAACATTTCCAAATCTTCAGAAACTGTAAGAGAATTTATCTATTATCCAAACTCATAGCTCTGTTTTACCACCTTCTGTTCATTTTATCTTTTCGAAGAGGCTTTATTCTGACATTTTTCTCACACTATGTCCAGTGAAAAGTTATGTGATGGATGTGTTCTTCTTAAATGCAAGACAGTACACATGACATAAGGGATCGGTAGAGGTTTGCTTTTATGCAGGTTATTTTGCATGATCCAGCAAGTGCTAAGAAATTCAGATTTAAAATCAAGTGGTGCAACTTGAAGGAAGAGATTATAATAATTAAAAANNGCAACATTGAAGAAAGAAATTATAAAACTAAAAAAAAAAAAAAAAGAAAAAAAAGAAATTTTATAATTTGAAAGACCAGGAGTATACAAGAAAGAAAAGGAAAATACTCCTATTTTGTTGAAGGTGATTCATGAAGTGTTCTGAGAATAATAGTATCTTTCTAACAAACTAATTTTGCTTTATGAATACCTTATACAATGACGAGGAAAGGATGTGGAACTGCTAGTTTTACTATACATATTACCATTCTGGGTCTTCCTAAATGGTTTAGGGACATAATGAAACTGGGCTAATGGAGTATCATAATTAAAAATCAAAGTATCATTTACAATTCCATTTCATGGACTATGTTTGTTGTGAAATTATTAAATTCTTTCTCCTTACAATCTTACTTATTTCTCTTTCTGTATTCTTAAAGGAATTTGTCCCAAAGGAGACTCTAGTCTGTTTCAGAGTCTACAGTTTCAGAGATTGACGATAAAGTGCAAAAATGTAAGAAATAATAAGCGTCATTAAGTTTATCTGTTCATCTACCTGAGAGCTGGCAACACATGATTTTTCTGTGATGGAGTTATGGTTGCTCTAAGGAATTATGTCTCTCTCATAAAGTCATAGTCTTTTTCAGAAAGTATCAATCACAGTGGATTCTACAATTTAAAATATCTATCTGTATCTCAGATATATAGAAACATTTCCTCATGATTCCAAATGTAATGCCATGTAATTCCATTATGAAATCTTTATGATCAAAGAATGAAACAGCCAAGAGGATAGGCAGACTTCTAAATATCTCCAGCTAATATAGAGGCTGTTCTTCAATAGTTTCCCAGAAAGGCCTTGTTTTAGAAAGTTTAGTCTAATGCATTTTTTTTTTATCGTAGTTCATCCATTTATGTTCTTCTTGATATGTCAGTAAGAATAAAGCTCACATCCTAGATAACATGGACATAGTATGACAACGTCCTCAAGGTTTTAAGTTTAGACTTTAGAAACTCAGAAACAGCTCAAATTTGTCAATGGTGAATCATTTCAGTTTTATTTATCTGTGGTACAAAGAGTGAGATGTGAAGTGCAATATTTTTATCTACCTTTAAAAACAGGCAAACTGAACAAATCAATAATGATAAGAAAAATTGATAAGGTGGAAAAGCATGTTAAGAACCAAAATAACTGGTCAATGTTGTTATTCTGTAACATTTTGTTTCAAGTTTTCCAGTATCTTACAACTTTCATAGACGCCCAGTGACATGACATGTAAAATAATTTCTAGAATGTAGGGACTTGCTTGACTATATTAGACATCAACTCAGTGATGTGAATATAAGTAAACACTTTTCTAAGGATATCTTACAGGCAGATAGGTTTTAAATTCTGTTGAGCTTTTAGGAAAGGAAGAGGCCCAGAATATATGGATCTTCAAAGCGTGTCCCACCTCATCACAGAGCTTCCTGATCCAGTATTTAGATTTTCCTCTTTTCCTCTTCCTCAGGTGATGATTTCAGTAGATCAAGGAAAAATTCAGATAATGAGGCTGTGCATAGTTTTTTTTTCTAATTCTTTTCTGTTTCATGAAACTTCTGAATGCAACGGCATCCAGTGAGCCGTTGAATAATTAAGAGATTTGAAAGTTGACTGCGCTGAAGTGAACATATCAGGAAAAGAAAGATCACTTACTGCAGCAGAGTCAGAAGTAATTTCTCCCTTTTTTTGCAACTACAAAGTTAGAAAAACTGTATTTCACAAATCAAAAGATACTGTGATTTTTATATTTTCCTATCTAGTGATGATGTTGATGATCATAAAATGGCCTTAAAATAGATTTTGTTTAGTATCATTTAGGGAATACGTTATTTAGAGAATATTGCAATTTATGATAGAATTGCATGTTGGCTTCTAATTAAAAAAAAAATAATGTGATCATCTTGGAAACTGGGCGCTTTTAATCTAATGGTGAACAGGAGAATGAAAGAATGCATCGCTGGCTTTTTTATTTGCAAAATATTCAACCTGTCATATTTTAAAACATTCAGACTTCAGAGAGCATTTTACATATGCAGTAACTGCTGTTGTTGCTTCTGTTACTATTTGTGTTTTATCAATAGACTTACACAATATTAAGCTGAAATACCAGTCCAAAGGTTACACATAAATAAATTAAAGAAGATTTGCATAGTAATTACTCATCAGTTCAACAGAAGTGAAAAAAAACAATTAGTGTTTTTAAAACCTGAACATTTCAATGAAGTTATTAATCTAAGTCTACTAACAATTTGCTTCAACTGTTTCCTTCAAAGACTATTGCAAAATTCTTGTAGAAGCCACAGTACAGTGTACCTTAAAAAATAAATCACCTGACCATAATAATGCCTTTCTTGTCTTGGGAGATTCCTTTAATTAATTAGTAATTATAATAATCCATGCTTCTATATTACTTTCTCTCTATGATTAATGAAGCTTTTCGTAGCCATTATTAAATTAATTCTCCTAATACGCTGAGAGGTTAGTAAATACTATTATCTCAGATACAACATACAGAAGTGAAGCTAGGCAAGGAAAGGTTAAATGATTTGCCCAGCCCAGTGTGAATAAGGATAAGTATTAAAAAATTGGAAGTATTTCCTATCCCCAGAACTTTGAAATGGGTTTAAAATTATGCTGTTTATATTTTTAATGCTATTTTTATTTTGTTTTTAGTCTCATGGATTTTGGTCTTCAGTTGTTTTTCTAAAAGGTCTTTTTAAAGGTTCCTCTCTACCACCATAGAGTCTTGAGACAATTTTTTTTTAAACTAGATAGAGAAAAAGATAGATAAAATTCCCACATGAAAGCTCATCCACAGGGGCTTAGACTTCAAGTAGTGTAAAAGTTAACGTGAGATTGAAACCAAAAAACTTGGTTAGATCGTGAAGGTGAGCTTTTACACCCATACTCAGGTGCCTACAGAAGCAACTTGACTTTTGCTGGCTAATTATACACATTGTTTTTTCTTGACTTAACTAGAATTTAATGACGGCTTGGTACAACTGAGCACCTGAACTGATTTTTAGATGTGTAATTAAGGGATCGCGGGCTGACATTGAGGTTCCAGTTTTGAAAAGTCTTAACCTATATCTCCTGAATTTTACTCTTGGCTTAATGGAGCATTTCTCTTCTTCACATTTTTATTTATATTGCACTTGTCACCATAGAAGATTAGGGCAAACTAAATTCCACTATAATTCACCTAAAGCTATGAGTTCTATTTTAAGATTAAGAGTGGTTGGTTCATGGTAATAAAATATTTTCTTGATAACTGCATAGTCTAGAAATGATTAAATTGTTTTTACAACAAAATTAACATTTTTGACACATAGCACAGAAACTAGGAGTAAAGTAGAAGTTAAATTTAAAATGTTCTTCCTGAAGCTGTAGATGCTTTGTGAAACTTTTGTTTAAACAGTCTTTCTTAATAGATTTTTTTTTCTCAGAATGTTCTCAGTCTAATTAAATTAACTTTCCTCTTCTGCAGTGTAAACAAAACACATGTAAATTCAGTAGGTTCATGATAATACCTTTGACAGAATTGCTCAGCATGATGGTGTCCTTTAGCCTTCGTATTCCCTGCAGCCCTTCCATTCTAAGTTCCTGTGAAACGAGGAACAGATAGCTGAGTATTTTTGACCTCCAGCAAAAGTTTGAATGGAAACTACATGAGCTCAAGCACAATTAAATGCTAATATTATTGTCTTCATATAGCAGATAAATTGTCATACTTCTGTTTTATACTTGAGAGAAAGGCCAAAATGGGATAAGGAATGATTGCTTCAATGACCATATAGATCAAATATGAACTTTAGCATGTAAGTAAGCACATATCTAAAGGATTGTGCTCTTTGATTTACTCCTGGGCCTAGCACTGTCATAAATATAAGGTCAGTCTCTTTTTCAGTGTCTGAACAAGCCATTACTTTTTACTTTATGAACTGTATACTCCATCTCTGTACTGTACAGGACTAAACCTGATTTTTCTCTGTTTCCTAAATTATTGATGAAGAGCCATTATCACAGCAGAACTCTTCCACAAAAGTGTTTTCCAATGCAGGTTCTCCACAAGCAATTTGACCTGCACTTGCAAAATAGCGAGGTAATTAATAATCCATTGGGGCAATTTTCCCTTTTAAACTAAAATTATTTAAAGACAATATAAACCAGATTAAAGCACTGACATATGATGGATAAAATTAAATCTGTGTATTACTAATAACTGTAATATCTTGAAATGCGCATTTCCAACTTGATTGCTCTTCGGAAAATATACTGAACATAATGACAGTACAAACCAGAGTTCAATTCCTTTAATCAATATTTAAACAGACTTTATTTAGAGATCTTATACTTACCTTCCAGTGGTTTAGAGTGGGCATTTTTTTGCATTTCAGGAACTTTTTGCAACTGGGTAATATTCCCAAGCCATCTATTTGTTTCTT
>VWYK01021124.1:0-19544 GCA_013399775.1 Semnornis frantzii | reverse complement strand
TGGCCGCCCGGCACCTGCGGCGCGGGAGGCGCTGTCGCGGACAGCCCTCGCCTCGGCCCCCCCTACTAAGATGGCTCCGCGGCCCCTGCGGCGCTCTCCGGAGGGGGGAGCTGCCCGGTCTCGTGGCCCCGGTGCCCGCCTCTCGAGTAGGCTCCCGCCGCGGGAAGGGAGCCGCTCCGCGGGGAGCGGTGTCTGCCGGGGAGCAGCCGCCGTCGGCACAGGGTCCCAGCTCACTCACCCGCGGCCCTGACTCGGCTGTCCGCGCTTTGACCGCGCGGAGCCGCCGCAGGGGCAGGCAGGGCCCGCAGGCACCCTCCGGCTCCTTCGCTCGGCGTCGTTTTGGGCATCCCCTGGGGAACGCAGGGCCCGGGGTAGGCGGAGAGAGTAGCGCGGCCTGGCCGGGCCTGGCTGCTCTGCGCCTGGCTTGGCACAGGTGGCTGCGGGGAAGCCGCTGCCGGGATGTGCCCTGGCCGGCAGGCCTCGGCCAGCTCCCAACCCCGAGCAGTGCCCGGAGTCTCAGCGTTCGAAGTCGATGCCTTAATTTCTAAAGACACTCCTGTTTTACTCTTGTTGAAGGCAGTCTCTGCCGGTCAAGGACTGCTTTTGGTAAGCAGTTACCATGTGAGCTGTAAAATTCGAACCCGGTGTCATTGCAAGTGTCACTATAATGCAGTTAAAACCTCAATGCGTATATAAATAGGTCTGCTGGTAAAACTGTCGAGAAAACTTGTAACCTTTGTGGTTGCATAGTGTCACATTTTATAGAACAAGGAAAACAGCCATCAAAACACTCCCTGTTTTGCAAAACATGTAGATTTCAAGATTGTTTTTATTATTTTTTTTTAAGCTAGAAATGCCACCTGACAGAGCACTTCATAGCAGAGGAGCTGCTCAAATACACTTTGCAAACGAATCCCAACTTCGGGAAAGTGTGTCTCAGCTGAATGAGACTTGGCAGGTCTGCCCAAATCTTTTAACACATGACTGTATGATGATTGGAGTAGCAGACTGGAGGAAAGAAACCATTCGAGGTGCAAATGCATGCACTTTTTTTAAGAAGCAGGGGGAAAAAAAAAACCAAAAAAAAACAGAGTTAGAAGCTTACTTTTATGGTAGGATTTTTCTAGTTTGACAAGAAGTGGGTGCACATTACTGTGATTCAAGAGTTTCATCCTGTAGGCAGGTAAAGATGGGCAGGAGATTTGAGTGTGAATTATAACAATGGGTTGGCATAATTAAACAGTGCTGTTTTATGGGGCTCTATTAACCTGGTTCACCTTAAATCTTAACCATGACAGCCTTTTCATGTAAAGAGCCTCCATACAAAGTACAATATTGAATTTTAATTGGGGCTTTCAAGACTTAATGTGTTCTTGCTCCATCTCTTTTTCTTAATTACTATTATTTCTTCCTTTTTTTTTTTTTTTTCTTGTTCTTAGAGGTCCAGATATAGCCAAATGCATTTCTGACCGAAGTTTAAATGCTATGTATCCAGATCACATAAAACAAGGACCAGTTTTTTAATACAGTGCTGGGATGTTTTGGTTCTATATGCCTGCCACTTAAGAAAGGGTGAGGTTGTCTCAATATTGCAATACTCAAGTCTTTACAAGCTCTGCGAAAGTTTTCCCTAATTAATATGAATTTTCTGCTTTACCAGTTTGGAGTATATTGCTACAAGTGCTTGAAGCATGCAGTAAAACCCTGTGGAGGCAAGAACAGCACATAGTGAGTTGATTGAGTCCCTCATAGTTGAGCCTGAGTGAGGGAAGGCATTTGACACGTCAGTCGCTAATGGGGTACCAGCAAACATCTCAATCTCAGACTTGGGATTTGCCATGAGTTACAAACACCTGTTAATTAACCCTTGTGGAGCTCTCTCCTGCTTCAGGACCAGTATCAAATGTGACTGGTACTGATGCAAAAGTCGTGCCTGTAGCTTGTGAAGTGCCTACGTACAGCTGAAACATGTCGCTTTTGCTGCTAAGTCACTTAGGCTCTAATGTAAAATTTATACAACTTCCTTAATGTTGTTTTAAAGCGAAAATATAGACAGATTTTAAAGACCTGTTTGGCTGGAGGCCCATTCTAGAGTGGCTGGTAAAAGTAATAAACTATCCTCAAACGTTTCTGCTCAATAAAATTTGAGAATACAAAAACAAAAATGTCCCTGATTTAATTTTTTATAAATATTTTCTACACCCTGTGACTGCAGTGTTTGACTTTGCCTATAGCTTGAAGAGTCATAAGCCTTCAGCATGTTAGGCCTCTGACCTGATCTGCAGCACTGACTATTTTCTTTTGACCAAAGCAGTGAAGGTTTGTGGTCTCTGACCAGTATTCTGCACTGGTCAAAGTTTCTAGATAGTCATTTTGATAATCAAAACAGCACTTCAGCAGTGCGCTTCTCTCATGGCTCCTGGAATAAACTGCTTGGGCAAAACCTACTCTAAACTGTGATCACACCAAGTGCTTCCTTACGTAGAGGAGTCCAGTAATTTTAGAAGCATTTGTTGTCTTTAAATTTCTTTTTGTGTGACCAACTGGAATCTAACTTGGGAAAAATAAATGATACATACTGCATTGTCTGGCCTCACAAGATCAGAGTATGCTTGTACAATACAGGCCTGTATACTTCAGGTTGGGGGAGACATTTGAGTTAAAGTGTTTGTTCTAGAGCTGTTCATGAGTGGCTGTTTCACGTGGAATATTCTTAATGTGTTAGCTGCAAAGTCTTGTCCAAAGACTTGGGAGTTACCTGGCCAGATAATTGAATTAGCTGCTGGTATCACATTAGTGGCTGAGATGCCAAATGCTTTCCCTCAATTAGGTTAAACTTTGTGGGACAAGATCAGCTCATGATGTGCTGTCCTAAACTACATGCTCAGGGGAAATATGTATGACAAGCATGGCTGTGTGAACAGAATTCACTTCTGTTTAAGGAACTAAAATGAAAATATATCTAAGGGCTCAATTTTTAATGATACTGGTATAAATAATGGGACCTATATAAATAATAAAAATATAAATTATAAATAATTGCTGCTGTCATTGAAATTGTTAATAAAACTCCTTAACACTGTTTGAGGACTTGTACTGCTTGAGCTGTAAGCCATTGTGTATTAGGAGCAGTAGCAAAATCGAGGCAAGTTATTTGTTGACTTGCACAGAGAGTATCTCATTGTCTTGAACTAGTTGGCTAGTTTACTAATATTTCTAATTAAATACTATTCAGAAGTGAGAAGCTAACTACATATATATGCAAGGGTGTTGGAAACTCTTGTAGCAGGCATTTTACAAATACACTGGCTACCAAAGGGTTTTATTTCCATTTGGATGTGAGAAATATTCTCTACCAAGTTGGTAAAGCAGGAGAATCATCTTAATCTTTGGTGGCAAGTTGTTAACGAGGGGCTCTGGAGAGCCTGCCTTCTCCTGCCCCCAGCCATCAGTAAGTGGTGCAGTTAGCAGTGGTGAAGCAGTGCCGTGGTGCTGTAAGGACACACACCCCAGCGTGAATTTCACTTCTGAACAGATCTGTATCAAAGTAGCTCTTAAACATACACCTTAGCTAGCCATATTGCTGCACATCAGATGTGAAAGTAAAAATAAATGTGTGAAGCACCAGACAGAGTATGAAATCTAAATCTGAAACCCATGTCTCCAAACAGTCTATTATCCTAAATCCTGGACCCTGTATGTATGGGAGCATATCTGTCTGCTTTATTTTTGATCCACAGTATTTCCTGTAGGCAAGAAATCAAAAGATCTTTTCAAGTTATAAATGCCAAGAAGTAGGGAAGCCAATACTTCAGATTGCTGGTATTTTGTGTGTGAGCAGCTCTTTGATGTCCACATGAGAACTGGAGGAATGTCTGAGATTAACAATGAAGTATGTAAAATTAATGATGAAATGCAGAACTTGCAGGGAAACAAGCAAGGCCAGGCACTTAAGTGTGGTTTGTATTTCTTCCCCCTGAATAATTATTTGTTAGGATTAAGACAGAGAAAGAACACAAACAGCTGAGACACATAAATCCCAAAGTAAGTTAGTGCTGTATAGGCAAGTTTGATTTAGCTGTTTCTCTGTGTGTGTGTTTACATATAATCAAACATGCACAATGTAATACATGTGTGATTAGCAGAAGTATTCTCCTTGGCACTTCAGATGCGACTGGATTTAATATCAACTTCACACCTTAATTTTGCCCAATTGTTGTGCAAAAATAACAGAAAGTGAATGTTAGGTTGACAAAAAAAAAAGGAATTTTATCAGTTCTACATCTGAAAATGTCTTTACATACTGTACAAGACTACAGCCAGTGTGGCTTCACATACTGTGTCCACTTCTGTTCCAAGATTGGCTGGGGGGAACCAGGTGCTGTGCCTGTACAACAGGTTGTCTGTTAATGATGCTCAGTGGTGCAAGTGTGATAGTGCCAGAAAGACTCTGGGCATCTTTTCTTGGTGGAGTTACAGAGGGTACTCTGGCCATGCCATGACAACAGAAAACTTGTGGTGGTTGTGGTTTTGATGAGGAAAATAGCACCCAGAGTGCATGATTTCTTTCATGGTCATTATCAGAAGTTGTCATGGAGAGGAAAAAAATAACCTTCCATACCCCTTAAACTCACACCTAAGTGTTTGGATTCAGATTTGATATGATGCAGTGTTTTGTGGTGTTTTTTTCCTGCTCTGGAAATGGAAGATTTACTGAATTGATGCTCCATGATGATGATTTAGTGCTCAGGTGTGTTGGAAAGAAGGATGAAGACCTCACTTGTGCTGTTTGGTACTTGTTTCAGTCTAAAAGAGAAGTCCTTTAGAGAACTGAGATTTTTAGTTTTGTCCTTTTGAAGCCTAATAAAGCATGTAATAGAACTGTTGTAAAGTCATTGTATAGAAGAACTTCCAGAATATCCCAAAGCTCTGTGCATATGTGCAAGAGTAAATGTTTGGGAATGCTAAAGCCTCTGAATGGAGCAGTGCTGGTATGTGACTGTAGTGGCAGAGTATTTGAGTGAGAGAACAGTGAAGACATCTCCATTTCTGCATAGAGAAATGCCACTGTCTGATTTGGGTAGGGGGAAAACCTCAGTTGTGCATTAATGACATCACTGTAGAGAATTTGACAATGTAGATCTTGATTCTCTTTAGATAAGGTTGAATTTACCAGAAATACCATAATATCCATCATTGAAAGCCTAATGTCTTAAGTATACTAGATTGCTTCATCTGATGCTCAGTGTCTTATTTCCTATGACCTTTCTGCTTTGATATTGGCAAATACTCCAGAAAACAAAAACTAACCAAGCTGTTGAACTTACTGCATCTTTTATATTCTGGGTATTTTCAAGGTTTACACAAGGATTATAGAGCTGTGGAATCACAGAGTGGGTTTAGTTGGAAGAAAGGAGAGGGATTGGTTTGAAGCTGAGCGAGAGCAGGGTTAGACTGGATCTGAGGAAGAAGATCTTCGTTACGAGGACAGTGAGGCTCTGGAACAGGCTGCCCAGGGAGGCTGTGGGTGCCTCCTACTTGAGGATGTTCAAGGCCAGGTTGGATGAGGGCTTCAGCAGCCAAGTCTAGTTGAGAGGTGTCCCTGCCCATGCAGGCAGGTTGAAGTAGATGTTCTTGAGGTCCCCTCTAACCTAAGCTGTATTAGGATTCTGTGGTTAGGATTAGGATCTGTGTCAAACCTTTCTGCCATGGGCAGAGACACCTACTAGACCAGGTTACTCAGAGCCTCATCCAGCCTGGCTTTGAATGCTTCTATGCTAGGAGCCTTCACAGTTGTTTCTGATCTAGTGCCTCACCACTCTCATGGTGAATGGTTTCTTCCTAATATCTGATCTAGATCTAACCTTCTCATTTGAAGCCATTACCCCTCCTCCTGTAAGATGACTTTGCACAATAGAGAATCCAGCAGCATTTGATGAAATTCTGTATTTTGTGATTGCCCAGGTGAAAGTTTTTGCCATTTGTTTAAATTTGCAGTTTGATCTGGATCCAGAGAAGGGCAACAAAGCTTTTGAAGGGCCTGAAGAACAGGCCTTGGATAAAAGGAGGCTGAGGGGAGACCTCCTAGCTCTCCACCACTACCTGAAAAGAGACTGGAGTAAAGCATGGATTGGTCTTTTCTCTATAGTGTCAAGTGATAGGATGAGAGGAAATAGCCACAGATTACACTAGAGGAGGTTTAGGTTGCATATTAAAATAAACTTCTTCATTGGAAGTGTTCTCAAACACTGTAACAGGCTCCCTAGTGAGGTGGTTGAGTCCTTGTCCCTGATGATGCTTGAAAGATGCAAGGTGTGGTGTTGAGGGATGTGGCTTAGTACCAGGCTTGGTAGAGTTAGAGAATGATTGGACCCAACCTTAAAGGCCTTTTCCAACTGAAATGATTCTGTGATTAATACAGTACATTTGAGTGTAACTTTGTGTACTTTGGGATGAAATTATCCAAATGCACAGTAACATCACCTTGTTGGCTTTAGAGAATAATTTCTTGTCCTGGTCTTGCTTTAAGAAAACTTTAACAAGAAATATACTTAAGTCAAATTTCTTGTTGTGATTTCAATGTTAAGGCAGGATTTATGGCAATGACTGTAGGGTGGTGTTGGCTTAATTAGTCATTATTTCTGGCATACATAAAAACCAGTAGCATGCCTTTGTTTTTAATCTCTAGCTTTTTGTAAAACAAATGGTTGTGCAAACTATACACTAAGTTCTTACAGTCTTATTTGGCTGCTGTTCTGGGGAGTCATTTAGGATTTTTGTTGATAGTTAAATTTACTAAGGTAGTTTATCTCTGGATAACTGTATATTTAGGTATATTTTTTAAGGAGTAGAATTATAGAATCACTAAGGTCAGGCAAAACCTTTAAGATCATCAAGTCCAACCATAACCCAGCTACCGTGACCACTAAACCACGTCCTGAAGCACCACAGCTACAGCTTCTTGAACACCTCCAGGGATGGAGACTCCACCACCTCCCTGGACAGCCTGTTCCAACCCCTCACCACTCTCTCAGTAAAGAAGTTTTCCCTTATGTCTAATCTGTATTTCCCTGCCACAACTCAAACTCATTTCCTCTCATCCTGTCATTGGTTACTTGGGAGAGGAGACCAACCCCTACCTCACTCCAACCTCCTTTCAGGTAGCAATACTATCTACCCTTAGCCTTCCCTTCTCCAGACTGAACAATCCTCAGCTGCTCCTCATATGATACCCTCCAAACCCCTCACCAGCCTTGTTACTCTTCTCTGGATGTGCTCCAGGACCTCAGTGTCTTTCCTCCCAGAACTGAACTGTGTACTCAAGCTGTGGTCTCACCGAGGCTGAGTACAGAGGCATCATCACTTCCCTACTCCTCCTGGACACACTGATTCGGATCCAGGATCCTGGCCAAGATGCCCTTGGCCATCTGGGCATGCTGCTGGCTCACGTTCATCCATCTCCCACCACTTTAGTCCTTTGCCACTGGGCTGCTTTCTGGCCACTCTGCCCCAAACCTGTAGCGTTGCTTGGGGTTGTTGTGACTGAAGTGCAGGACCTGGCACTTGGTCTGGTTAAACATCATCGTGTTGACCTCAGCTCATGGATTTAACCTGTCCAGAACTTGGAGGTTTGGAGTTGAATATGGCTTTTCTACAAGGGTCTATTCAGGGATTAAGTGCAAAACACTACAGGGCTTTCTAAAACTGCTAATAGCTATTACAGGCTTTTTCAAAGAGCTGTAGGATTATCTGTGTGATATGCTCACGTTGTGCTGAGTGATGTCTCTTACAGGCTTGGTTTTTTTGTTGGCCTTGTTGAGCTGAATTGCCAGTAATTGGTATTTCACCCAGAAGCGACCCAGGTGACTTAAGGAATTCCAGCACCTTTAGCAGCTCCATGCATGTGGAATGTCTTTCCTAATCAGGATTAAGAGAGGGGGCCATTGAACACAGCAATGATTGAAAACCTGCCCCTGTGGATTTTGTTTCAGAAGGCATGTGACACAAATGCTTCTCCGTGCCTGTGCCTTCTCATCAGGCCACAGCTTGTGCCTCTCTTAGCCATCCTTAACGAGCACAGGACATTGCCAAAGCACAAAACTGCTTTGCACCTTCCTCCTCCTGAATCTGTTTCACGATTAAACTTTTAAAAGTCACAGCCCCCAACATGCAAAGTGCAGCTTCATGGTAGCTGTGACATTATTTTACTGTTCATGCTGTGAATTCCATTCTCCAGTAAAATGAATATTATATTGGTCTTTTAAGTTGGTTGTCAGTGGAGAATAGGGAAGCTCCACTTGCAGCATCTGTATGCAATCTTGGCGACAAGTAGGACCCTCTGGAAAGCTGTTACTGTTGGGGCAGAACTAATCATTCCATGTGAAATTATATAAGGAGAATTAGCTCTGACTCTACCTCATTTCCTTTCATACCGCTGTGAAAATAAGCTTAGGAACATCAAACCTTCCCTCCTTATTTCTCTAAGTACTTTATTAAATACTTCTATTAAGGCTTATTTATTGTAGGTGCTGGAAACAACAATAACTACCTGGATTTCTAGGTGCTAATGGGATGTGCATGCCTGCTGGGTTTGGTGGTTTTGATCTCCTCAGGACTGGGTTCCTGGGATCAGCCCTGGTTGCCTCTCTCCATACTTGGACTTTATTTCCCAGGTGGATCATTCAGAATCCTATTTAAGGTAGCATGCTTGATGTGATAGAAAATTGTCAATCATAAGACTGCCTTGGCTATTCAGAAAAAGATATCAAAAGCCTGCTTGGAGCTCTAAGGAGCAGTCAAGTCACCTGCTGATTTGCCTGGCAGGAGCCTAAACTCACACAGCCTTTAGGTTTAGAGAAGAAAACACAGCTCCCTGGAGGTCATCCTCTCTACACTAAGGCCCTGTGCTGTCTGCATGAGCATACAGTGTTCATTGTAAAGCCAGGCAGATAGTTATAGATGCTTTCTGATCTTAACCAGGTCTTAAAAACACTCAGGGAACATGTGTGTAACCCCTCCATAACCTAATCCATTGTTTAACCATCCCTAGAGGTAGCATATTTCCTCTAATACTATTCTAATTTTTCTCTTAGCCTGTTAAGCTCCTTGGAATTTTACTTTTTTTTCTTTTTTCCTGCTGTGGCTGTTGCAGTAGTGGGACATGATCATCTCTCTTTTGTAGCTGCTGTTACCCTGTTGTGAAGCCTGCACCCTTTTTCTGTAGTCATCTACTGGGTTTTTTTTGTATTCTTGAAGCTCATTTTCCTTTAACTTTCCCTTAATGCTTAGAGTTTTTTTTGGTGAGCTTTTCTGTTTCCCACATCTGTGTATCTTATATCTGAGTCTATCTGAGTCTGTCTGAACTTAATATACAACCTTAGTATCAGTGATGAATAGACTAAATCTTAGCAGCTTCTGCTTATGGTGTTCCTGCTAATAAAAACTGCATAGAATCACAGAATGGCTGAGGTTAGAAGGGACCTCAGAGTTCATCCCCTTCCCCACTGTGGGCAGGGACACCTCTCAACTAGACTCAGCTGCTGAAGCCCTCATCCAACCTGTCCTTGAACATCCCCAAGGAGGAGGCATCCACAGCCTCCCTGGGCAGTCTGTTCCAGAGTCTCACCATCCTCATAACAAAGAACTTTTTCCTAAGAGCCAGTCTCACCCTGCTCTCCCTCAGCTGCAAACCATTCCTCCTTGGCCTGTCTCAAGACACACTTGTGCAAAGTCCCTCTGCAGCCTTCCTGTAGGATCCCTTCAGCTATTGGAAGGCAGCTCTAAAGTCCCCACAGAGTCTTCTCTCTAGGCTGAACAGCCCCAACTCCCTCAGCCTATCCTCTTAGCAGAGATGCCCCAGCCCTTGGATCATCTCTATGGGCTTGCTCCACCAGTTCTGTGTCCTTCTGGCGACACCACTACTGGAGGCAGGATTGGAGGTGAGGTCTCAGCAGAGCAGAGTCGAGGGGCAGAATCCCCTCTTGCCCTGCTGCCCACACTCCTCTGCAGCCCAGGATGTGGTTTGTCTTCTGGGCTGCAAGAGCACACCGCTGGCTCATTTTTTTTCACTCTTCAATTTACTTAAGGATGAACCCCCCAGTTTCAACTACTTTTTATTTCAACTCTAATTCTCCATCCCAGGAATGTTTAACTCTAATTCTCCATCCCAGGAATGTTTGCAGCCCTTCCCAGGTAATTGGAAAACACTGCAACTATATTGTTCATGATCCAAATAATAAATGAAATCATGAAATAAGCCTGCACTGAAAATACTGTCTGTGTTATGATATGAGGGCCAAGAGGAAGAAGCTCATTACTGCAGTCCTGCAGTGTTTGCCTTGGTGCAGGCCTTGTGGAGATGGAATTTCAGAATGGCTTGGTTGTGATTTTGACAACGTCTTTGGGGACATTTGCTGGTCTTTATGTCCACGTCTGCCATGTGCTGGGAAGCCTGCAAGTGTGTAAAATAAGTCAGTTATCTTGTAGCTGCAGGAGAACATTTGTATGGACGTGCATGCTTGGGTCAGCAGTGACTTTGTTCCTCAGAGTGCTGTGTAAAAATGAATTGCAATTAATTGCATAGATGTGGGTTTGTGTTTGTGTCTAACTTGGTGTCCTTGTACAAAGGCTCATGCTTCATACCTGCTAGATCAATGCTTTACATCTTTGGTCAAACACCTCAGTATTTGAAGTCTCATTTTGGGAGTTGTGTAAAGAAAAGTGGAGGGCAAGCAGAAGTATCTCTGCCTTAAACCCTTTTCTTTCATGCTCTTTGCTTGGAACATGATCTGCAAATGTTTTTCTATTATGGCAGTGTTTTGGAGCACCTGATGTGATCAGAAGGACTTCATCTCCTTTGCACTGTTGTTTCCAAAACCAAAGCAGCGCAGAGATGCTGCAGGAGAGTTGGAAAGTAACAGGAAGCATGGCTTACAGTTAAGGCAGATGTGATTTCAACATCTGTGCCTAGGAAAGCTGCAGTCTGATCTGCCTTCTGTCTTCAGGATTTCTGGGATTCCAGAAGCAGAAGTGGTGCAGATAAGGCCTGTCCTTTGAGATTTCAAAGTGCTTCTGCTCACATTGTGAAGCTCTTCTTTATTAGGCCCACAGGAAGCACATCTCCTGTAGTGCAGCCAAATTGGTATTGTTATTAAATCCTCCTCAGCCTCTCCAGTGGTGGTGTTATTTGGGAAGAGCAACCTCTGTGGTTGCCTCTGACTAGCTGAGTGTGTGGCCTCTCTGCATAACCATGCATGGTAATTTCTGACTAAAAAGCTGTGATGGGGTCCCAAGAAGAGTTTGCTGGAAGTTTTCCACTTTTTTCCTTCAATTGAACTCTCCAGTGCTGAAACTTGGGACTTGTAACCTGGAATCTTCACAAGGACACCACCTAGAATAATGGGAGGAAAGACTTCAAAGCCTTGCCACCAGACTAATTCATTTTCTGTGATGATTCTCCCCTTTGCCAGCTGCGTTCTTGCAAAGTTAGCGTTTGAGCCTGGTTTATTTCAAGTACAGCAAGCACGTTGGTTTTGGTGTGGTGGGCAAGTCTGCATATTCCTACAGAATCATAGATGGTATGATTCTATGATAGATCATAGAATGGTAAGGTTGGAAGGGACCTCAAGGATCAGCCAGTTTCAACCCCCTGCCATAGGCAGGGACACCTCCCACTAGCACAGGTCACTCAAGGCCTCCTCCAACCTGGCCTTGAACACCTCCAGGGAGGGAGCAGCCACAACCTCCCTGGGCCTTGAACACCTCCAGGGAGGGAGCAGCCACAACCTCCCTGGGCCTTGAACACCTCCAGGGAGGGAGCAGCCACAACCTCCCTGGGCCTTGAACACCTCCAGGGAGGGAGCAGCCACAACCTCCCTGGGCCTTGAACACCTCCAGGGAGGGAGCAGCCACAACCTCCCTGGGCCTTGAACACCTCCAGGGAGGGAGCAGCCACAACCTCCCTGGGCCTTGAACACCTCCAGGGAGGGAGCAGCCACAACCTCCCTGGGCCTTGAACACCTCCAGGGAGGGAGCAGCCACAACCTCCCTGGGCCTTGAACACCTCCAGGGAGGGAGCAGCCACAACCTCCCTGGGCCTTGAACACCTCCAGGGAGGGAGCAGCCACAACCTCCCTGGGCCTTGAACACCTCCAGGGAGGGAGCAGCCACAACCTCCCTGGGCCTTGAACACCTCCAGGGAGGGAGCAGCCACAACCTCCCTGGGCCTTGAACACCTCCAGGGAGGGAGCAGCCACAACCTCCCTGGGCCTTGAACACCTCCAGGGAGGGAGCAGCCACAACCTCCCTGGGCCTTGAACACCTCCAGGGAGGGAGCAGCCACAACCTCCCTGGGCAACCTGAGCCAGTGTCTCACCACCCTCACTGTAAAGAATTTCCTCCTGACATCCAGTCTAAATCTCCCCTCTACCAGTTCAAACCCATTTCCTCTCTGAGTTGAGGAAATTCTTCCCTTTGCATCATCTCTGAGCAGCAGTCACATCTCTCCTTTCTGATCTCAGGCCTCTCCTGCTTACCTTGGGGCTCCCTGCTTGCCGTGCTTCACATCTGCTGTTGAATCCTGCTCTGGAAGGCTGTGCCAGGTGAGATGTTTGCTTTTCTTTCCCCTTTCAGCAGAGTCCTCTGGCCTGGTGTGCAGCCTGTGGGAAGAGGCAAGCTGGTGGCCTCCCTCTTCTCCAGCTTGCTGAAAGGACTTCACTTAACACGACAGTCAGGGCAGGTACGCTCTGAGGGGGCTCACCAGAAAACCCTTTGGGGAGATACAGTCCTGTAAATCTGCAGATAGATTCTGCAGAAGGAACAGCCAGTGAGTGATATATTATGAGAGGAACTGGGTGAAACCTGAAGACAACTTCCAAATGAGAAAAGCAGGTGGCTTGCATCGTTTGCTCCATGCTCGGTTTTTACGTTGGTGTCATCCTAACAATACATGACAAATGAATGTGCTTTTCTCTCCGTGATGTTTAAAATTTGATTACCTGAATATTTATGTGGTTCAGTACTTAGGAATATCTGAGGAGTTTTCTCCTTGCCTGGGTTGTATATAGGGTAATTTTGGAAGCTGAGCAGTGTATTTGATTGCAGGCTCTCTTAAAATAAGTTCTTCGTCGCGGGGCCCTATTAATATTGCATTTAAAAATGTAAACTTCAAAGATGCAGTTATTAAATTCCATTCAAGATGTGAACTCTGTTCTGTTTTCTGGTATTAATTATGCAAGTTTGAACTTCTTTAAATGAAACTGAGGTAAGGCTTTTTATTTGTGTGTAGCTGTTGAAATAAATTTACCAGTACCAGAAAACATTCTGCTAATAAAGGAGGGGATGCCTGGAGTTGGCTCTGCTAACTGAGACAATTTAATTCATCCATCATCAGGGATGATGTTTCTTAGCAACACAAAGTATTTTCACCCGAGGTGCTTTCAGGAACTTTCACATTTTTTCTTCAAACACAACCTTGGTAAAATTTTTCTGTGACCTGAAGTTCGTCCATCTGTCCTGAAGCTCCCAATACTTCTCCATTCCTTCCACTGATCAAATGATCTGATGATGGTTTTGTGGTGTTGGTGGGTTTTGGTTTGTTTTTTTTTCAGCTTAATAATACCCAAGTTGACTTAGGGGATAATTTTGCATGTCAGCTTTTTCCAAAGGGTTCTGGGAAATTGTTTGTTGCTCTGTATAGCAAAGCCAAAAGTTATTGAAAACGTGTTAAGAGTTTTATTATGAAACAGATAGAGAGAGATATTGGCTTGGGAACTAGCTAAATGCTTTCTGATAGCCACAGCCTCAAGGGGGATGCTTGGATCATTTGTAATAAAAGGCTATCTTTGATATCTCTTGGTGAATTGACTAGTGCTCTACTTGGATCATCATTCCTGAAAAAAACTGCCTTGGTACACAATGTTACAGTCCCAAATTGTTTGGGTGTAAGAATTGCCCTAATGGATGGCCAGGGTCTTCAGCATTTCTTCTTCTAATGCACTCTCTGAAGCCAGAAGCAGCTGTTGATAGATGAAGACTCTACCTCTGTTTCTTGCTTTGTAGTTTTTTGACACATGTGAAGCTGATTTGGTCAGTGTAGCTACAAGGCCAGAGGTGCTGGGCAGGTTTTGCTTGCTTAAACTTCTGCAGGTATATGGAGAAAGGGACTTGGGAGTGTTGGTGGATGAGAAGCTGGACATGAGCCAACAATGTGTGCTTGCAGCCCAGAAGGCAAATAGCACCCTGGACTGCATCAAAAAAGAGTGGCCAGCAGGTAGAGAGGTGATTCTGCCACTTCAGTCTAGTGAGACCTCCCTCACCTACTGTACTGAGTCCAGGTTGGGGGCCCTCAGCACAAGGAGGACATGGCCCTGATGGAGCAGGTAAAAGGTTACAGGACAAGTTGTGCCAGGGGAGATTTCAGTTGGACACAAGGGAAAATTTCTTCCCTGAAGGGGTTGTCAGTGTGTGGAACAGACTGCCCAGGGAAGTGCTGGAGACACCATCTCTGTAGATGTGCTGCTGAGGAACGTGGTTTA
Organism: Semnornis frantzii; assembly: GCA_013399775.1. Taxonomy (NCBI): domain Eukaryota; kingdom Metazoa; phylum Chordata; class Aves; order Piciformes; family Ramphastidae; genus Semnornis; species Semnornis frantzii. The sequence goes on along the minus strand of VWYK01021124.1, from coordinate 5,010 downwards.
GTGCTGGCTTAATGGTTTGGTGTGATGATCTTAAAGGTATTTTCCAACCTAAACAATTCCACAGTTCTGTGATCTCCAGGTATTTTGTAGAGTCCTTTGAAGAATCTCTGAGCTTGGAAGCTTTTTCTATCTGAAGAAAGAAGAGAAAGAAAATCTTTCCTAGTGACAGGGGCTTTAGCCTTTAAAGTATTAAGTCTTTGAAAGCAGCCACAGTCACTTGAATCTGATGTTGCCTTACCTATAAGTTTGAACTGTGGCAACTCGCAGAAAGGTCAGGGCTCCCTCTGCTCCTCCTGCAAGTCTTTGTTGCATGTGGTGACAGACCATCTTTGCATTCACCTCTGCCTTAACATCCTGGATCATTTGGGAAGATCTGAAATCAGTTGCAGGCTCTCCTTGCCCTTTCAGATGCTGTGTAGGCAATTGATTGCTTGGAGTGAGCGCAGTTTGCCTTTGCGATGGCTCCTCTAAGTACTCTGTCAGATGTATTTTTCAGGAAGAAAATGTAAAAGCTTTTAAAATGCTGAGACTTTCTTTTTCCAGCTGTAAACCCAGTGCCCATGAATTTACAGCACTTACAAAGCCTGCCACAGGCACCTGCACAAGCTGCTCGGATACCAAACCTAAGTACTCTCCAGGAGTTAGTGTGGAATTCCTGGGTTTGACTTATTTGAGACACTGAATCTTAAAGCAGTGTAGCACAGGTAGGCAATATCCCATCTTGGGTAGAAGAGGAGTTTCATTGAGGAGGGCTTCATTTTGGGTCAAGGAATGAAGAATTCCATAGGATTTGCAAGCAGGACTCAGCTCCCTGGAAAGTGCTGGAGGTAGTTCTGGTGGAGATGCAGCAGTCTGAGGAGGAGAAGAGGAGCCTGGGCTTTATTTATTATTTCTCCTACTTGGGCATTTCTGTATGGCAGAATGGTTCCTTAAGGTAGGCAAATGATAGGAAACCAACTGAATGCTATGCTACAGACAGAATTCAGTAGCAAGTGCAGCCTTTCCAGCCTGACTAAGGCAGCTGCTTAGTTCCTGCTGCCATTTTTTCACCTGGGGATCCTGCCTGTGTTCTGTGCATTCTCCTTTGGTTAGGTACAAAGGTAAAAATTGATGAAAATTGTATTTTGAAGGCAGCAGAAAGTCTGGTGTAAGTATAAAAAATAAATGGGCATAACTTGTTCTGAGGAACACAGTGTCAGGGCTGTTGGAAGTTTTCAAAGCCTACTTTTCATCTTCATCCATCCATGATTCAACTAAAGAACATTCACTCCATGGCCTGCAGCACAATACAAGTTGTGCTTTGCTAGCTTTTGGTGAAAGCAATGAACATATTAGTTGAATTTTAGCAAAGACAATTTGAAAAGGTCCTATATTTAGGATTTAGTTTGGAAGTTAGAAGAATAACCAGTGGGGTGGATTTTCTTTTTTTGCTGTTGTTGCATCTTTTAGTGTTCATGTGCAAGGAGTGACGTGATCAGAGTTGTCACTGGGAACATTTAGTTTTACATGGAAAGTATTTTTGGGCAGCTCTTATTTGCAAAAGCATGGGATGGAATATAAAAACTAGTCTAATAAATTGCCATTTGTGCTAAAAGGTCACAAATTCTACTTGTTTGGATGCTATTTCTGCAGTGAGTCTCTGCAGAAAATGGAGGTGGTGAGCACAAACCACTAAGACTAAAGTATTGATGGTACAAAGCTGAGAGGGGTGGCTGATAGCCCAGAGACTCTGCTGCCATTCAGTTAGAGTTGGCTGAGCTTAAGAAGGTCAACAGCTGTAGTCCTGCACCTTGGGAAGAAGAGCCCTCTGCACCAGTACAGCTGAGGGGCTGACCTGCTGGAAAGCAGCTCTGCAGAGAAGGACCTGGAAATCCTGATGGGCAAGTTCCCCATGAGCCAGCAGTGTGCCTGTGTGGCCAAGAAGGCCAATGGTATCTGGGGGTGCATTAAAAAGAGTGTAACCAGCAGGTCAGGGAAGGCTCACATTCCCCTCTCCTCTGCCCTAGGGAGGCTACAGCTAGAGTACTGTCTCAATTCTGGGTTCCCCAGTTCAAGAAAGGGAACTACTGGAGAGAGTGCAGTGGAGGCTATGAAGATGCTGAGGGGATTGGAGCACCTCTGTGAGGAGGACAGGCTGAGGGACCTGGAGCTGCTTAGTCTGGAGAAGAGCAACCTGAGAGGTGATGCTGATTGGTAGCTAAAGGATGGATGTCAAAAGGATGGAGCCAGACTCTTCTCAGTGGTGCCCAGTGAGAGGACAAGGGGCAGCAGGCACAAACTGAACTCCCCAAGTCCCATCTAAACAAGGAGACTTCTTTGCTGTGCGGGTGGTGGAACACTTGGGCCAGGCTGTCCAGAGAGCTTGTGGAGCATCCTTGTCTGAAGACTTTGAAAACCCACCTGGATGTGAACCTATGCAACCTGCACAAGCCAGGGGATTGGACAAGATGATCACCAGAGGTCCCTTCCAACCTCTGGCATTCTGATTTCTCAAGGTAGTAACTTGACTGTGGTGTTGCATATGAACACAGCTGTTTTTTCAGAGGCTTGGGATCCAAATGATGTTCTAATTAGGGTCTGGACACATTTATGAAGGAGAAGTTGGATGTCTTCCTGTTATGTTTGCATGTAGTTCATACTGGGTGAGAGGCTGCCTGAAAGCAAATGGGTATGGTTCCATTCAGTCTGTCTCTGTTACACAGAGATACTTTGTGTTGTCAATAAAAATCATAAATCCTCTGCACTACTGAGCTTTATTTCCAGGCAAGAAGTGGAACATGAAAATGTTCTGGCACCTTTAATGGCTCCATTTTTCAAGTCTCCATTTTCTGTGTGGATGCCCCTTTCTGGCCCTGACTTAATGGAAGCTCTCTCTTGTAAGCAGGTTATTCTGCTGAGGGGATTATGGGGAGTGATGGACGTGGGAGAGGTTGACTCCAATGGTAATGATGATCTTTTGGTGCACAGTAGTACCTCATGTTCTGAAGAAAGAGGGCCTGCTTCTGATGAAATCCTGTTGTGCAAGGTGTGGAATGGAATGGAAGCCTGACAAATAATTTTACAGTGTTTCAGGCTTTAACTGGTGCTCTCTGAATTCAGAAGTGTAGCTGGGTCCTTAAGTCTCAGTAACTCAGATGTGTAGAGAAAACATCCTTCACTCTCCCAAGACTGAGATGCAGTCTAGGCTGGTAGCAGTCATCCTATGACTGCCTGCCTGTAACACGGTTTTGTTCTTGCCCTCCTGGCTGTAGCTCTGCCTCCCTTTTCCAAGCTCTGTGTTACATAATAAAATGAAGAGGTCAAAATATTTTCATTTTCAGTTGATTAGTTTGAGCTTTCATCCCACCCTCCTTCCTCCAAGCTTTTAGTACTCTAATGACTGCTTTTCCAACAGGCTTTGAGGAGATCTTAGAGCAGCCTTCCAGGATCTGAAGGGGGCTACAGGAAGGCTGGGGAGGGACTATTGACAAGGTTTGGGAATGGCAGGACAAGGGGAATGGGTTTGAAGTGGCAGAGGGGAGATTGAAAGTGGATGTTAGGAGGAAGTTGTTTGGAGTGAGGGTGGTGAGACACTGGCACAGGGTGCCCAGGGAGGTTGTGGCTGCTCCCTGCCTGGAGGGGTTCAAGGCCAGGTTGGAGGAGGCCTTGAGTGCCCTGTACTAGTGGGAGGTGTCCCTGCCTATGGCAGGGGGGTGGAACTGGATGATCCTTGAGGTCCCTTCCAACCTTTCCCTTCTATGATTCTATGTATAGTTTATGGAACTTGATTAGTTTTTCATAACCTCAGCTTTTATCAGTTAACTACCTCCAGCCATGGAAGTCAAGCTTTAATTCAGTAATGTCTCTGTACTAACAAAATATGAGGACACTTAGTTCCATGTTGATATGCTTTCCAAACTGGAATTTTCTTGCATTTCCTTGGCATAATTAGTTTGTCTGTGTTCTTTAATAATTCTGTGATGCTTATGTCTGCTGCCCTCCAGATCTTTATTTTTTTTTCCCTCCAGTAACTCCTTATCTCCTGTATTTTGAGAGTTGGCAGGTATTATATCCTATTCAAAGGGAGCAGTTTTATCCTTCATACCATCTCAAAATACAAAACCAAAGCATTGAGCTGTTTGCCCTGAATCTTACTTTAATGGGTTTTGATTTTCAAGGGGACCTTAGAGTAGCCTTCCAGGATCTGAAGGGGGCTCCAGGAAGGCTGGGGAGGGACTATTGACAAGGGCTTGGAATGACAGGACAAGGGGAATGGGTTTGAAGTGGCAGAGGGGAGATTGAAAGTGGATGTGAGGAGGAAGTTGTTTGCAGTGAGGGTGGTGAGACACTGGCACAGGTTGCCCAGGGAGGCTGTGGAGTACAGAAGCACCCAGTGTGATCTTTGATCACGTTGGGTGATTCTGTGCTCCACAACCTCCCTGGAAGTGTTCAAGGCCAGGTTGGATGAGTCCTTGAGTGACCTGTGCTAGTGCCAAGTGTCCTTGCCTATGGCAGGGGGTTGGGACTAGATGATCCTTGAGGTCCCTTCTAACCTCACCATTCTATGATTGAGGGAAAAGAAATACTTAAATTCCTGAGTGATCTAGAGACTGAAAAGATACTGTGCTATGGTAACCTTTGGAACCTCTATGTAAGCTTTTCAATATATTGTTTTTGTTTTTAAATGTGTTGTTGTGGGGTTGTTTTTTTAACTATTTTGTTTGCAGAGGCTTCTGTAGACTCTGGGATTTACAAGCCTGGAGCAGGCTTGCTTTTACAGTACCTGGTTGTGTAGTATCAAGTAGCATAATGTGATGTGACTGGTCTGATTCAAGATGATTTGAACTCACATTTATTCTCCTTCTCACAAATAATGTATTTTCATTTATTTATTTTAAAATCTGTCAGTGTTGCTGTTTTGCAGTGAGGGCTGACACAGCTAATCAGTCCTGTTCTGTATGTAAGGTGGATCTGAAGTAAAGGTGAACTTGTAGATTGTTGCCTAGGTTGATGAACACAGCATCACAGAAT
>VWYK01021119.1:0-14757 GCA_013399775.1 Semnornis frantzii | reverse complement strand
TTCTGCCCCTGTACTCTGCTCTTACGAGAACCCACTTGGTGAACTGCATCTATTTCTGGTGCCCCCTGCATAAAAGGGACATGGAGCTGCTGGAACGGGTCCAGAAGAGACCATGAAAATGCTCAGAAGGTTGGAGCCTTCTCTGTTGGGGCAGGGTGAGAGAGTTGTGGCTGTTCAGATTGGAGAAAAGAAGGCTCTGTGGAGACATTAGAGCAGCCTTGAAGTACCCAAAGGGGACTGCAGAAGAGCTGGGGAGGGACTTTTTACAAGAGCTTGTAGTAATAGGATGAGAAGGAATGGATTGAAGCTCAAGGAGAGTAAAGTTAGACTGGATATTAGGAAGAAATTCTTTCCAGTGAGGCTGGTGAGACATTTGGACAGGTTGTCCGGGGAATCTGTGGATACCTTCTCTCTGGAGGTGTTCAAGGCCAGGATGGATGAGACTTTGAGCAAGCTGGTCTAGTGGAAAGTCTCCTTGCCCATGGCATAGGGGTTGGAACTACATGATCTCTAAGGTCTCTTCCAATTTGAACCATTCTATGCATAATTACATATAGAAATAGCATAGCAAATGCATATGAATGGTATAGTATGAAAGAGATACAAAATCTGTACAAGATATAGATATTGAGACACAGGAGGCTCCACTTGAAGATCAAGAAACACTTTTTAACTCTGAGGATGATGAAACACTGGCACATGTTTTCCATACAAGGTGTAGAGTAGTAGCTGGTAGAATAGGTGAGGTTGTAGAGTATGGAGATCCTTGGGAGATACTTAAAAGATGTTTGGACGTGGCTCTGAGAAAACTGTTGTAAAACTATTGTGATCAAGGGAGGTTCTCCTCCTCCTCTACTCTGCCCTCGTGAGACTTCATCTTGAGTACTGTGTTCAGTTTTGGGCTCCCCAGTGTAAGAGGGCAGGGATCTGCTGGAGAGGGTCCAGTGGAGGGCTACAAGGATGAATAGGGGACTGGAGCACTGGCTGATGAGGAGAGGCTGAGGAACCTGGGGCTTTTTAGTCTGGAGTAGACTGAGAGGGGTTTTAATAAATGTCTATAAATATCTGAGGGCTGGATGTCAGGAACAGGGGGGACATGACACAGACTCTGCTCACTTGCTCCCTGTGATAGGACAAGGAGCAATGGATGTAAACTGCAGCACAGGAGGTTCCACCTCAACACAAGGGGAACTTCTTTACTGTGAGAGTCACAGAGCACTGTCACAGGCTCCCCAGAGAGGTTGTGGAGTCTCCTCTGCTGGAGACTTTCCAACCCTGTCTGGATGTGTTCCTCTGTGACCTGAGCTAGATTGTATGGTCCTGCTCTGGCAAGGGGGTTGGACTTGATGATCTCTTTGGGCCCTTTCCAACCTCTAAGATTCTATGATCCTGTGACCCTGCCTGAGGACCCTGCCTTTAGAGGTCCCTTCTGACAAAACCCATTCTGTGTTTCTGTAAGTTTACTTTCAGATATAATGTCAAATAGCAGAGCGAAGGCAATGAATTTGCTGTTGTTAGCCAAGCTCTAGTGAATCTGAAAGGAAAGATTGCAACAATCTGTTAATTCTATGTAGAAACAGGATGAATTTTATCAACAGAGGCCTAACTTCTTAGCTATCTTTTTCTCTGCCTTATACCTTTATGCTCCAGAGTTTTAAAATATATGACTCAGTCTTGTTATTTTACCTGTGTTATTTCACAGGGACAGATTTTGAGACATTTCAGATTACAGAGTTGTTACTCCACAGGAGGCATTCAACTCTATTTCTTTAACCTCATCTCAATACCGTAATGTAGTGGTAGCACACGCAGTGATAGGATGAGGGGCAATGGCTTCAAAACAGAAGAGAGTAGATTCAGATTGGACATTAGGAAGAAATTCTTCCTCAACAGTGTAGTGAGGCACTTAAACAAGTTTCCCAGAGAAACTGTGGGGCCTCTAAACCTGAAAGTGTTGAAGGTCAGGCTGGATGGGGACTTGAGCAAACTGCTCTAGTAGGAGGTGTCCATGCCCATGGCAAAGGGTTGAAAGTGTGTGATGTTTAATGCTTTCCAATCCAAACCATTCTATGTTTCTATGATTTTATGTGTGATGACTTTTTCAGTGCCCAGATGAGGCTCTTATTTATGAAGAAGAATGAATAGAGAAAATTTGAAATAAGTTGGAAGTGTACAATCAGGAGTTGTATGTATAAACCTCTTGGTATTTCATTAGGGATACCGTGGACCTCTGTGGTGGGTTTATCTGACATCATAAACCACCACAGATTCTTGTACATTTTTGTGTATACAACTGGTTAGTTGTTCAAAAATCTATGATTCCCTTAATTATCTATGTCACAATTAAGTTATGTCTGCAGTTATTCTGGAGTACTTCTCTGGGAGTATTACACTGCAAGTAGATAGAAACATGTAACTACATGAACAGAAAAATGCTGCTGTTGGCAGGACCAGCTTGAGCAATGGTAACAGTTATTTACAGAATCACAGAATCATAGAATGGTAAGGTTGGAAGAGACCTCAAAGATCACCTAGTTCCAACCCCCTGTCATAGGCAGGGACACCTCCCACTAGTACAGGTCACTCAAGGCCTCATCCAACCTGGCCTTCAACACCTCCAGGGAGGGAGCAGCCACAACCTCCCTGGGCAACCTGTGCCAGTGTCTCACCAGGAATAGTAATAGCAGGAATAGTTAGATTTAAATATAAAGAAAACCCTGCTATATCTGTTTGTATATGACACATGTCATCTTTTATTTTTGTCTTGCTCATGATACTCAGATTCATATCATTAAGGCAGAGAATCTATAACAGCCAAATTCCTAATAGCAAAATATCTTTTCAGAAGATCTTAAAGTAATTTATAATGAGACTAAAGTATTACGGAGGCTGTAATCCGAATTTTTATCTATGTACATGTTTTTGTGAGCTGTTAGCAAACTCTTCTGCATTTGGATTTAAATTGTCTTTTTATCTTAACAAACCCTTTGCACTGACCATCAAATCAATTATACACCGTATTAATATATGTTATACTTACTATATAATTATAACACAAACCTAAACCCACATCTGTGAGCAAAGAGCAGTTCATTCCAATGCTTTTGGTGTTCACAAACTTTTCAAGTGCTCTGAGGAAGCCTAATCAATTTACCACTCCCAAAATGAAACAATTGTTCAACAAATCGCATCAGTCCTGCCTTAGGCCAGTAATAAAGATAAATAACTTCTCCAACTGAAACGACCAGAGGGATTTAAGAGTTCAAAAGGTAGCTGTCCCAACATGAATTTGGCCAGAAGACTGGAGTTAATAATCTCTTTCCCAGTATCCTAGTATCTTAAAAGAGGTTTCTTGTTATGTTTGAAAAATATCACCGCTAGCAAGAATTTCTCATATAAAAAAAACTTTGTAGAAAACAACCTAAGTGAAAAAAGAGGAGGAAAAAAAAAAGACTTTAACAAATAACTCTCTAAAAACATGAAAGACAAGTAGAAGAGAGTGCATATTGTACTTGAAATTCTCTGGGAAAAGGAATCATGTGGTAAGGTATCATTCACGTAATGGATTCTAACCCATTTCTCTAAAGTTTAGTTACTACAGTAGAAGAGAATAAGTAAGATATGGTGCAGTGACTTCTAGCATTCTGGCTCGTTCAAGAGGATGACAGGTTGCCTGTTTTGTTTCTCCCATTGGTGTTCTGCCTACACTGAAAAGCCATCTCTTTCAGATGGTCTAGCTGGTTTACATTAACTACTTAAACCAAAATGATTTAGTATCAATTTATAATATATTTTGATATTTGATGTTTCTATTTCAATCTTGAAGAAGAACCCACAAACTCATAAATACATAAAGTTACTTTGAATATTAGAGACGCTTTGACCTAAATACACAAATAAATAAATATTATAATGGTTTTTAGTCTAAAAGAAATAGAATCATAGAATTGTCAGGGTTGGAAGGGATCATCCAGTTCCAACCCCAGTGCCATAGGCAGGGACACCTCACACTAGATCAAGTTGCTCAGTGTCACATCCAGTCTGGCCTTAAAAACTTCCAGGGATGGGGGTTCCACCACCTTCCTGGGCAACTTGTTCCAGTGTCTCACCACCCTCATGGTGAAGAACTTCGTCCTAACATTCAATCTGAACCTACCCATTAATAGTTGTGTTCCATTACCCCTAGTTCTATCACTACCTGACACCCTAAAAAGTCCCTCCCCAGGTTTCTTGTAAGCCCCTACAGATAGTGGAAGGCCACAATAAGGTCTCCTTGGAGCATTCTTTTCTCCAGACTGAACAGCCCCATCTCTTTCACTCTGTTGTCATAGCAGAGATGCTCCAGCTCTCTGATCCTCCTGGTCATTATTTAACAGTGGAAGAAGGTGATCAGTTTCCTTAAGAAGGGAGAAAGGAAAAATAACATTTTCAGAATGAATATTTAATAATATATTTTAAATGTATCAAATTAAAAAGTACTTATTAAAATTTGCTAAGAAAACCAACCAAAGAAATTAAAAACATAAAACAAAACAAAACAACAACAAAAAAAAAACTCAAACCAGTACTCAGCTTCACATATATTGAAAAGGCCAAGTGTAAGGCCCTGCACCTGGACAGGCACAATCCCAAACACAACTCCAGGCTGGGTGGTGAATGGCTGAGAGCAGCCCTGAGGAAAAGGACCTGTGGGTCTGGGTTGATGAAAAGTTCAATATGAGCCTGCAGTGTGAGTGCAGCCCAGACAGCAACCGAGTNCGGACAAGGCCTTGAGTGACCTGTCCTAGTGGGAGGTGTCCCTGTCTATGGCAGGGGGTTGGAACTAGATGATCCTTGAGGTCCCTTCCATCCTTACCATTCTATGATTCTATAAAAAGAAGGGGAAAAAAAAGTGAAATTAATTCTGTAAATTTTGCAATCTGATAACAAGACTAGAGAATACTGGTAAATGATGTTAAATTTTGCAGTGGAATAATCATGGCCATTATAAAAGAGGACAGAAAAAACAAGCCTAAATTTAGTGGAACGTGCAGTACTGTGAAATAAAGTAGCTGCAAATATGAAAAATATCAGAAAAAGGAGAAATAGAGGAAAAGATGTAGTTGCTAATAGAAAAAATATCAGTGAAGAAAACTAAACAGGTAACTCTGCTGGACATTACTCTCTATGAAACCTGGTCTTTGGATAAATAAATTTCCCACTGTATTTGGACTTAGACATGAAATCACTTCTTCCAGTTAAAAATAAAGAATGTGCTGGCCTTTCACTATCCGGAAATTGGATCTTTCATATTACTTAGCACAACTGAATTGCAAGTAAACTGTTTGCCAGAAATTAGTGTTCCACCACCATTCTCTCACAGTGATAAAAGTCAGTATCACATGTTTTAGGTGTCTGAGAAGAAAGACCAGACAGTGAAAAAAATGAAGCAAAACCTAATTGCTTTGGATTCAAATCAAGTGAATCCTACATCCAGTGCTTACCTGGGATAGAAATTAAACATGATTAAAAACACATAGATCAGGGCTAAGGCAAAATTATCACACAACAATTAAAATTGAATTAACTCATAATCAAAGTGAAAAGGAAGATAAAGAACAGGTCTAAAGTGCAACTCTTCCCCTACTGCTATTCCTGAGAAACATCACAATTTATTTGTGTGCCTTGCTGAGGGCAAGAAAAGGATTCTTTCGTGTTTAGTCCTGGGTTGTTATCTTTCCATATGCACTGCCTCACTTCCAGAACAATTAATTGCCAAGCAAGTTTTTACTTTGTGTAATTATTTCTGACACCTAGTCTCAGAAATAGTTCCTCAGAACAGGACTCTCTTTGCTCAGAGCTATTGACTGTTTCCTAATAATTAGACTTTGTAGCGCTGATCAAGTAGAAAGAAAAAAAAAATAATAGAACTGTAGATGATCATAGCAAGAACATGATCAAAATTTTAGGTTTTTAAAAATACACGTTCCTGGAAACAGGCCACAATTTCTGGATCTGACCAAGGTGGTAAAAGAACATCACTTGCTTTGTCAGCACAGCATTCAAATAAGGCGTTAAGGTAACAGTGCGAGAAAGGTACCCCCAGAAGGAAAAAAGGTTGGTTCCTTCATGTTAAAGGAGTTGGATAATAATACTTACGTTTAAGAATGATTTCCTGAAAAAACAGCAGTTTCTTGAAAGATATTTATTTTAAGTGTAATTGCATTTGAGACCTTCCTTACAGTCACACACACACACACACACACACACACAATCGCAGAACATTACAGGATGGAAGGGACCTCAAAAGATCATATAGTCCAACCCCCTTGCCAGAGCAGAGCAGGATCTACTAGGACTTTCTGTTGAAAAGTACATATGAAGGGAAAGAAAGAAATTTTAAGATTAGAATCTCATTCACTTCTGTGTGCATCATAAACACAGTCACAATAAAAACAAACAGAATTACTTTCTTATTCCAAATATGATACAAATGTAATTGAAGCAAACTTGCATGTAAAAAGCTTATTAATTGGTGTCTAGAGCTGATGGAATCCTCTGATTTCAAAGTTACTTTTGGGGAAAAAAATAAAAAGACATTTGTCTAGAGAGGGAGGAGAGAGAGAAAAAAACTCTTTCTCCCCTCCCTGGAGGTGTTCAAAGCCAGGTTAGGATGAGGTCTTGAGCAGTTTGGTCTAGTGGAAGGTGTCCTTGTCCATGGCAGGAGGTTTAGAACTAGATGATCTTGAAGGTCCTTTTCAACCCAAACCATTCTATGTATATTAGTGACTGTTATCTATTATGTTATCTACTAGGGCTAGGGCTTCAAGTTATGAGCTAAAAATGAGAGGATGGGTGAGGAGTTCTTAGTATGGAGTCACAGACTGACACCTACAAAGCAAGAGTGAGGAGGCGGAGGAATGAGTTTTTTAAACATCAATGACAATCCCTACAAGAAATCTAACAGATATTACTGTGCTTCAAAATCTGCCAATGTAAGGTCATGAGGATACCAGGACTTGAGATACTAGGCAAAGGCACTGCCACAGCAACTTCAGGATGTCTAATGAAAGGTTTGCAGGGTTACAAGTGAACAGCAGGCTGCAGAATTGGGAGAGGAAGGCTTCCAGTACAGCGAAGGTTAAAGCATATGAAATATCATGCATACAGTAACATTTTTATTGGGGAAGAAAGTTCACTGAATTTGATGTTTCTGCCCTTGCTCTCTATCACTTAGATATCTCACTGGGTTGGTTGCTCCAAATTATCAGTAAATCTTGGGAATTTCTGGGCTCAGGAGAGCTGTTTCAGATGCTGCAAAATACCCACAAAGCAGCTGAATTTGTCTTTGATACACTGAACTAATTCTGCGTGAACGCTGTCAGCCTGTTCTGCATGCAGAGTGCCTCGGTATGGTGCATTAGTAGTAAGCTGACTGATTTTGAGCATATTAGAATTGCTGGGTATCTGACAGAGAAGAAAATGTGGGCAGAAATATAGGATTCATGACCTTCATTAACTTATATACTTTAATAGTGGGTAAAAAAAAGTCAATGAATATTAAACAGATAAATTCTGTTTCCTTTAAGGTAAAGGATATTTGAAGTATCTAAAGACATAGATGGTGAATGTTGTGCAGCAATCTGTGTAGTGCATAAAGAAAAGTAAGACATAGAATTTAACAGAAAGCATTGTAATTGTGGTTAAGAAGCTGTGGGAGTCATTGGACCTTTGGGCTCATAGCAGGAACTGTTGTCCTGTGTTTATACACAATTTTATATCCTGATTTTGCATACCAGTTGTGTGACATTAAATAATGTCTGATGTTATGGAAATGAATATTGGAATGATTTCGAAATAATAGGAGTAAGACGTTAAGAAGAATTGCACCAGGCAAACAGAAATTTTGCTTTATAGAATCATACAATAACTTCTCTTGGAGAAAACTTTTATGATCATCACATCGAACCATTATCTAACCCTACCATGTCCCTAAGCATGTCTGCTCATCTTTTAAACGCCTCCAGGGATGGTGAATCTACCACTTTTGCTTTCTTTTGAGTATCCAATGACTTCCTCCAATAAACAGGTAGAAATATCCAGCAGAAACAGTGAATCTGCACTGAGAAAGCTTTTCCTTTCTTTGCTGGTATGATTTTCTTTAAATCTTTCTCTTTCCATTGCACTCTACAGCTTTTCAGAAGTGCCTTGCCCTTACTGCTGTAACAGGGCAGAAAGCAATCTTTCTGCTGAGAAAGACTATACTATATAGAGCTGCTGACTTTTAAAAATAGAGAATAACTCTTATTTTCATAGAATCATAGAATGCATTGGTTTGGAAAGGACCTTTAAAGGTCATCCAGTGCAACCCCTCTGCAGTGAACAGGGACAGCTTTAACTAGATAAGACTGCTCAGAGACCCTTTGAGCCTGACCTTGAATGTCTCCAGGGACTGGGCCTCTACCACGTCCTCGAGCAGCCTGTTACAGCATTCCACCACCCTCATAGTAAAGAACTTCCTAATGTCCATTCACATTAGGATGTCAACATCATAAAATGTGTATAACCAAGCAAATATGAATCAAATAATCCAAACGAAAGTTGTTGCAATAAATATCTCTACCAGTTACCACCTCACAGCTCCCATGACTCAGGACTGAACACAGGTAACACACACTGAGAATGACAATTTAGTAGAAATAAGTTGATAGTTTAGTACACAGTTCATGGTAGGAAGGTACAAAAAGTTAATGCAATATGTTAAATATTAATATTTTACATAGGAATGCACTCTTAGTGTGTTAAGAGCAAGTTTTTCCTCATATTATTTTGACTTGAAAATCTTAAAGCACATAAAACTTGCACTGAAAGCTTTCCCTGCTGGTTAACAGATCTGATGGGCTTCTATCAGCACGGAGCTCCCAGAGTTATCTGACTGGCTGATCCTCATCATCTCCCAACATCTTGCTGACCTTGTTGAGAGATCAAAGAAAGTCTTCAGTACACACATTTTTGTTCCTTTTTTTTTTTTTTACCACCCCCCTCCCCCCCTTTCTCCCTGTGAATATATCTGAATGGAGATCTTCATCTCTCTTTATTCAAAATATTACTTCTTCCTCTTGCTTTTACCTTCAGCACCTCCTACTGCTTTCTCTCAAAAGCTTGGTATTTTTATGGGAGATGAAATATGTTTTCCACAAGGCCTACAATTAATGCAGCATTTAGCTTTTTCCCAGGCACAAAACCCTAAAGTCCCTGCTGATCCTTACCTCTCTCCTGTGTTCCTAGTAGACTAGCAGAATTCCCACATTTTTTTGTCCTTAACTCAGCAACTGCACTCTTTATCAGTATCAGCAAAGGTATGTGTGTCCAGAGAAGTTTAGCCAGGATACTCAGAGGCCTGGAGCACCTCTCCTATGAGGACAGACTGAAAGAGTTGGAGTTGTTCAGTTTGGAGAAGAGGAGGTTCCCAGGTGACCATATTGTGGCCTTCCAGTATCTGAAGGGGGCCTACAAAAGAACTGGAGAAGGACTTTTTAGGCTATCAGGTAGCGACAAGACTAGGGGGAATGGAGCAAAACTGGAGGTAGAGAGACTCAGACTGGACGTGAGGAGGAAGTTCTTCAGCACGAGAATTGTGAGAGCCTGGAATGAGTTCCCCAGGGAGGTGGTTGAGGCCTCATCCCTGGAGGTGTTTAAGGCCAGGCTGGATGAGGCTCTGGACAGCCTGACCTAGGGTAGGATGTCCCTCCCCATGGCAAGGATATTGGAACTAGGTGATCCTTGTGGTCCCTTCTAACCCTGACTGATTCTATGATTCTATGATTCTATGTCCAGCTTATTGCAGTTTTCTTAGCATAATTTTGGATATTTTTTTTCCCTAGAGAAAATATATCTACCCAAGCACACAAAACCAAATAAATCTATTAGTTTGTTGTGGTTTTGATCTCTCAGAAAGATGTTGGAAGATGATGAGGATCAGTCAACCCGATACACTGCAACTGAAATCATGGTGAAACAAAAGCAATTTAAAATGATGTTAAACTGACAGAAAAAAAGAGAGAGAAACATTTTTTCTAGCACAAGTCATTATATTGTTTTCTATAAGCAAAGGAA
Source organism: Semnornis frantzii (assembly GCA_013399775.1). NCBI lineage: Eukaryota > Metazoa > Chordata > Aves > Piciformes > Ramphastidae > Semnornis > Semnornis frantzii. The sequence goes on along the minus strand of VWYK01021119.1, from coordinate 4,662 downwards.
GTTTAAAGTCTGCTTCCCTTTCCAATTCTTCTACTCCCCCATGGATCTTTAAACCTTGTTGTTAATACTTGAAATTTCATATTGTGCTGATGCAGGATTTATTTAAGCTCAGGAAGTCTAGCTAGAAAATATTTAATCTTTCTGAGTAGATTCTGTGTGTGCAGTCTGATGTAATTTATATTTATTAGCAATTTTAAAAGGAGATTGTTTTCATATATTCAAACCCAGTGGGTTATTTAGATTACCAGATTACTGTTCAGGAACAAAAAGGAACATAACACAGCCAGACACAAACAGAAAAGAACACGATGTGCTTGTACCATATCAAGAATATGAAAAAAATCTCAGTAGATAATTGTATATTATTTTAGATATTATGTTTAAAAGGCATTCTCAAGTCTCAAAAAAATGCAAAGACTTTCTCATTCAGGATACAGTACAGGACTTACATCATGGTCCTAAATTCAACTCTTTTTTTTTTTTTTTTAATACATACTGGAAAATTTTCTAGGTAAAAAAAAATGCTGCAGTCTTAGCAAAAAGATAAATGGATTTTTTTTAAGGCTGTATCACAAAAAAACTAAGAAACAAGAAGGTAAATAGATGGGTAGGAGAATAAAGAACGTAGGCAAATGGAAAACAGTGATGGAGAAGAGCAATAGATTGTGTTAGAGACCAACAAGGAAATGAACTGTCCTATGAAGAGAGGCTGAGAGAGTTGAGGTTCAGCTTGGAGAAGAGAAGGCTTCAGGAAGACCTTATTGCAGCATTTCAATTTTGAAAGTAGCCTGTAAGAAAGATGGGAACAGTCTTTTTAGCAGGGATTGTCGTGACAGGACAAGGGGTGATGGTTTTAAACTGAAAGAGGGGAGATAGAAACAAGATATAAGGGGGGAAAAATGTACAAGGAGGGTAACAAAACACTGGCCTAGGTTACTGAGAGAAGTGGTAGATGCCCCATTCCTGGACACATTCAAATTCAGGTTGGACAGGGTTCTGAGCAACCTGATCTAGCTGCAGATGTCCCCACAGAAGGGTTTGATTAGGTGACCTTTAAATGTGCCTTCCAACTTAAAGGATCCTATGATTCTATGATATTAAGGACTGGCAAAGCCAAAAATTTAAGAGTTAGGAAAAACTATGATTAATATCTTCTAGGCACATTCATAAGACCCCTTCATGTGCACACCTGTTACTGTTTTCCTTACTTATGACACACCATTTATAGCAGGGATTCTCTAAGTCATTAAATTTACACAACACACAATTATGAGAATAAATCACAGTTGTTAACATTAAATATTTAATTCTAGATTTGACAGCCTGAGAGAGGCGAGGCTGCTAGTGCTCCTTGCCCTCATGTCCTACCTGTACTGAGACTGAAAGTGTGTTCCCAATAACCATATGTACACACAGAACATGTACACGCCATGTACATAAAGTTACATACAGGGTTGGCTACATAGATCACAGAGTCATAGAATCATAGAATGGTAGGGGTTGGAAGGGACCTCTGGAGATCACTCAGTCCAACCCCCTCCCCTGCCAAAGCAGGATCACCCAGGCCAGCTCACACAGGGATGCACCCAGTCAGGTTTTGAAGATCTCTAGAGAAGGAGACTCCACAACCTGTCTGGACAGCCTGCTTCAGGGCTCAGTCAATCTCAGAGTAAAAAAAAAAGTTTTTCTCATGTCGAGATGGAATTTCCTGTAATGGAGTTTGCCTTCGTTGCCCTTTGTCCTGTCACTGGCTATCGCTGTATAGAGACTGGTTCCATCCTCCTGACAGCTACATTTTGGATATTTGTAAACATTGATTAAGTCCCTCTCAGCCTTCTATTCTCCAGATTGAGCAGCCTCAGGTCACTTGGTCTTTCCTTGTAAGACAGATGCTCCAGTACTTTATTATCCTCATANATTATCCTCATAGTTCTCTGTTGAACTCTGTCCAGTAATTCCCTGTCCTTGAAATGGGGAGCCCGGAACTGTATACAATATTCCAGATGTTGTCTAGCTAGGGATGAGTAGAGGGGAAGGAGGACCTCTCTTGATCTGTTGGACATACTCTTCTTAATGCACCTGAGTGTAGTATTTATCTTGTTGACCACTAAGGCATGTTCCTGTCCCAAGGCTAACTTATTATAAGCCAAGACTCCAAGGTCCTTCTCTGCAGTTATTCTCCTGTAATTCAACTGTTAAGCTATACTTATGCATTCCTCCAGAGAAGGAGACTTCACAACCTCTGAGCAACCTGTCCCAGTGCCCTGCTACCCTCACAGTAGCACAGTTTATGTCCATTGTACCTGAGGCCACAGCTGGATTCTATTCACTGTTACAGACCATTTCAGTTGCACTCACCAAGAGGAGGTCAGGAGGTCCCTGGTCCCATAGCCAGCTGCATTGTGTTTTCTCTCTTAGAGACACACAGATACTGTCTTAGAGTAGGTCCTTAGAGGCCCTCTTGCTCCCAGAACACTTGTCCTATTCACTGTCTGAGCTAGCTTGATCTCACCTGCACACCCACAAGTGTTCCAGTTCCTGTACTGCAGATCCTCATGCATTCGCAGAGTAGAGAGCTTTGCTGGAACATAACTGAAGGTGGAGTTTGATAAAAAGATAGAACAGCCTGCTGGGACTGAGATGCAGGGGATGGGCAGCCCTACTTATTTGAGAACAGACAGTCTTATTTCATAACAATTGTATTTCCCCAAGCTATCAAAATCCTTCCCTTTTCCCACCTTTGATTCCTCCTCTTAAACATCTCATATAAAATCCTACTCTTCTCCAACGTTCCATAGTGTTTCCTGCACCCTTCAGCTGCAAACCCCCTTAGTCTGAAAGGTGATCTGGACAGCTGGTCCTGTTGACATAATCTTGATGAGTTTCATGTCTGGAAGACAGGGCAGAATGTCCCTTCATCGAAACTTTACTTTGGATTCCTGACTGTAATTTTGTCTCTGTACTCCTCTACCCTTGTGAAGAAGATGGGCCTTTGATGGGCTGATGGCTCTTCTGCAACATGACTATGATTTGTTCCATCCTTCCTGCACCCTGCCATTGTCTCTATGTGCTCCTTTGTGGGTGTGCAGATGAAGACAGTGGAAGGTTTGGAGAACAGGCCTTATGAGAAGGAGCTGTGGGAACTGGCATAGTTTAGTGTGACTGAAGGAAGACCTTGCTCCAACTACCTCAAAGGAGGTTGCAGCAAAGTAGCCGTTGGTCTCTCCTCTCAACTAACTACTGATATGACAAGAGGAAATGGTCTAAAGTTGCAACCATGGAGGTTTTGGTTGTATATTAAGAAAACCTCTTGAACTGAAAGAGCGCTCAGACATTGGAACAGGCTGCTGGGGAGGCAGTGGAGTCACCATGCCTGGAGGTGTTCAAAAAATCAGTAGACATGGCACTTTAGGACATGGTTTAGTGGGCATGGTGGTGTTGGGTTGACCACCGGACTTGATGTTCTTAGAGGTCTTTTCCAAACTTAATTATGATATAAGATTTGACCACATAATCTAAAACTAGTACTATAAGGCAGACTGCTGCAGCAGGACTCCTACTTCAATTGTTGCCAAGATTGGAAGGCATTTAGTAAGGGAGGCAGAGACCTGCAGGAAGAAAAAGGAGAGTCATGGAGAAGGCAACTGAGAAACGCCCGGGGAAATGATCTGGATCCAGGTCTCTGCTTCAGCACTCCCATGTAATTCTAAATCAGTCACTTAAAGCACACTTTCACAGGTGGACAACCATTGTATATTCTTCATTTTCTGGGTGACTGACTTTATTCCCTGTGGTCTGATTTGCAAAACAACTGGTAACTCATAACTGCACCATAAGCTAGTTAGGACTGTGCTTTGAATGCAGAAAGTGCAATACATCATGATGTCCTCTAAAAATCAGGTGCAGGTTATATGAAATTGGGCACATAAAATTAGTGGCTCTTTTTGACCTTATTATCTCTATGTCATGCTTCTCAACCTATGTTTTATTAATGATAGTAGCACATAAATAATCATGATGTCCTTCATTACATAACAGTGCTGCAAAAATCAGTTTGGTTTTGGAAAGCTGCCGGTCACTATCACTATTGATGATACTATTTTAAGTTCCCCTTTCACTAATATCAAAACAAACCATCTTGTGGTGCAAATAATACAAAGAGTACAAGAAGAGCATTCTTCATGCATCCTTCCTTAGCTTTCATTATCACAGAATCACATAATGGAAAGCATTGGAAGGGACCCTCTGAAGATCACCTAGTGCAACCCCCCTGCTAGACCTAGAGTTAATCACACAGGAACACATCCAAGTGGGTTTTGAATACCTCCAGAGATGGAGGCTTCACAATGTCTCTGGGCACCCAGTTCCAGTGCTCTGCCTCCTTCGTTGTTTTTTTTCTAATATAGCAGATATTATTTATCTGTCTTTAACTTGCATTTGAGGGATTCCCCTTTCTAAAGAAACTGACTTCCTCCCCACAACGTCCTGATCTTGCCCCTGCAGCTATGACCTGTCACACATATGTGTCACCTCCACCCTACCAAGGCTCTTTGCTAAGAAAATGGAGTCATGTGAATTTCCTTTCTAACTACACTTTGGGCCCAATGACAGATATAAATAAATGTTTATGTGCAGTGGCAAGAAAGAGAAAGGAAAGAAAGA
>VWYK01021117.1:108-12104 GCA_013399775.1 Semnornis frantzii | reverse complement strand
TCCTCAGATATTTATAAACATTTATTAAATCCTCTCTCAGTCTTCTCCAGACTAAAGAGCTTCATTCCCTCAGCCTCTTATCAGGCAGTACTCCAGTCCCCTAATCATCCTCGTAGCCCTCCTCTGGAACTACTCCAGCAGATCTCTCTCCCTCTTAAACTGTCGAGCCCAAAACTGAATATTGTACTCAAGATGAGGTCTCACCAGGACAGAGTAGAGGGGGGAGGAGAACCTCCCTTGATCTGTTGGACACATTCTTCACCCTCCAATGTTATTTCATTCTTCTACATAATATATTTTTTTGGATTTTGGGCTTCTTTCTAGAGTGTTCCACCAGTTTTCAAGACCATTCAGGTGAAACAGTCATTTATCTCCTGAAAATGTGTCCATTGCATGGTCAGGGGACTAAAGGGCAGGACTTAGGAGGAGTAGCTGAAATTAGTAGATTTGTTCATCTCAGAGTGTTACAAATTATGCAAACTTAATAATTATTAATTTTGATACCCAAGCAAAGATTGTTAGTGTGGCTCTTTGAGGTAGGTTCCTACCTCAGACAAAAAAAAAATTCAGAACAGAGAAGTTTAAAACTGGAAGCTCTGAGGTGAACATTCTAGGGATAGGCCATATAATGGTAACAATGGTTAATATAATTTCACTGGAGCATCAAGAGCTCTATGTCTGAAAGCACAGCTTGTACCTTCCCCTTGATGCTTCTGCTGCTTCGCCAGCACCTGCTGCTATCTTCCCCTTGCCGCTGTTTTAGTTGCTGCTGCTTTTGCTGCTTTGCCGCCACTTGACCCCTTCCCCATCTTCCTTCAGGTTATTATATTCCCATAGTAGTTATATTCTCTCTATCCTGTTATATTTAGTTTAAATTATAAGAAATACAACCTCTCATTTTTCTTTNTAATTATCGCGCTTAGCCACTAGATGGCCTCAGGAAGCTCCTTTCTCCTTTGGCAGAAGACAATTAGTGAATTACAAGAGGCTTTAAGTATTTATTCACAAAAATTGTCTCCCGACTCATGGGGCTAGCTACAGCTTCAGACAGTACCCAAACACTTGCAGAGGGTTCTGTCAATGTTTTGTGAGCCTCTGAGGCTTCTGATTCTTCCCAGGGTGCTGGGGAATGGAGACAGACAATCTCTGACCTCATCCTGCCTCCTCTGGATGATCCGTGTATCTCCAGGACTTCCCATCTTGGTAGGAGACTTTCAGGTGTATGCAGGATGTTCTTGTGATGTACAGTCTTGGCATTATGTCACACTGGCTATGCAGGCTGATTGCATGGAGACATTTAAAGCTTGTTTCTGGTAAACTTGAAGCAGGAAGTTTCTAGGCAGTTCAGCAGAGCTAGTTTATAGCATAGCAGAATGTTGCAGAAGGCAATGACAGAATAACTGCCAGAGGCAGAGAGCAATGGCAGCCGCAGGCACAACTACAATGGGAAAGCACGTTGTGTTATCTGCTCAGCTCTTATAATCAATACAGCCCAAGACTAATGGGCCTTTGGACACAGAATAGCCTATCAGAATGGCAGTTAGCTGAGCTTGACCAGATTAGGTGAAGCCATAGGCTTACTTTACCCAAATTTGATGAAAACACAGGGCTTGCATGAGGCAGGCACGAGCCAAGTATATGTACCTTGTTCACCACAGGATGTAAACAGGAGCAAAACAAGTCTGGGCAGGCCAGAGTCCTTAGTGGCTCCAGGCTCTTTGTCCTCTTTCCTGCAGTTGCTTCTCACCATAGCAGAAAGAGGGAGAGCAGAAAAACATGTCTGGGCAATCCAGGACATGTATACGCCTGTTTTGGCCTGTTTATGCCTACCACAACACAGAGAAAAGGACACTGAGGGATGACGCCATTTTTAGGGCGAAAAGAAATGTGTCGGGGGAACTTCAGATATAGGATATTAGGAATATCCTCACTGAGAGGATCGTCAAGCACTAGAACAAGATCCCCAGGGAAATAGCTATAGCCCCAAGCTTGTCAGTGTTCATTAAGTATTTGGATAATGCTTGTAGGTTTAACTTTCAGGCCGCCCTATGCAGAATCAAGAGTTGGAATGGCTGATCCTCTTGGGTTCCTTCCAAGTCAGGATATTATATAATTCTGTGGTGTTAGCTCATTGTTGTGAAGTGGCTTATTCACATCTGGTTTTTGTTAAGTTTCTGCTCCTAATCAATTATTATGCTTTGCAGGATGTATGCATGCTTGGCTTAGTTCTGTGGACTGTTTGTTTAAGATCTAGATATTTGTTTTCTCAGAAGAGTATTACATTGTTTCTTTTTTTGCATTGCAATTCCTATTATTTCTTTTACAAACACAGAAAGGGGAGTAAAGTCAACGAGGGCAACTTTTCTGTCATTGCTTACTTGTAGGAATCTGAATGAAATGATTAAATGTAAAAATACAAACAGCCAAAAATAGTTCTTGAATTTTCCTTTTTTTGTGTCTATAAACATACCTGAACTTTTATATTTACTTGAAGCATGCACTGAACTTTCAAATTACTTAAAACCTTCTAGTATCAATCTTCATATAATGACTAGTGTATGGACTATACATCTTCACATATTCTGAGGAAAAAAAATGTTTAGAAAATAGACTCAGACTTTTAAAATATCTGCATTGTAAAACTCTAGAGGTCACTCAGGAAATCTGTATATCTTGGGTATGTTGTGCTTGACTGAACTGCATCTTGTTGCTCTGGCTATACTGCCAGAGTTACTGAGAATCAGATGTGAGATCCCCAGAACAAGATGAGGGTTTAAAGTATTTTCCTCCATCTTTGTATCACAGATTTGGTTATTTTTTCCTGTTGTCACATGCTCACCTGTCCACAGCTGATCCAAGAAAGATGTATCATGATCACATTGAAACCAAAACACAATTTTCCCTCTATTGTCAACAGTCTGACTAAAGCCAGTAAGTCTGTTGATAATTATTAATTTCCATCATTTCCCTGACTTCTTATTCCTTTGTTTACCTTTTAAACTCTCTGATTAAATTATCTCCCTCCAAAGCTATTTGCTCTCATTCAGTGTTAAATCATACTAATCCTTTTGCATACAGCTTCATATCATCCTATTCCAGGAGCCGCCTTTCTCAGATTATCTAAGGTCCCTAATTCACCTATTTTCTGAACACTGTGCCAGCGAACTCAAATGGCAGTGAAAATACTGAATGAGTGTGGTTGCTGCCTAGTTCTCAAGGTATTAATTTCCGTACAGAACCAATCTCGACAAGCATGCAATTTTAAGTACTTTTCTGTCATGAGATTATTATAATATACATTATACATTTAAACAATTGAGGAAATGTTAATTTTTCTGCTTGCTGCAAATGTCTGTCTCTGACAAATTTAAATAGCATTATTAGTACTTTTTTTTCATAAATGAAAAAATTGTTTTTAAAAAAAATCTCTTTGTGACTGTCGTGGTAGGCCTAAATAGGCCAAGTGGGCTTGTACATGTCCTGGTTTGCCCAGGCATGTTCCCCTACTCCCCCTCCCTCTGTGCTGGAGGTGGTGGCCACAGGAAGGGGACAAAGCCCCAGCTTCACCTAATATGGGCAAACTGGGCAAAGTGCCATCCTGATTGTCTAATCTATGTCCAAAGGCCCATCAGTCTCAGGCTGAAATGGATATAAAGGATGAGCAGGTAGCACATTGGGCTCTCTCTGCTATGGAGTTCTCTCTGCTATGGGGCTCTCTGCTATTGTATCCTGCCTGCTGAGGCCCTGATGCCTCCACGTGTTCAGCCTGCACAGTCAGCGTGACACCGTGCTGAGACTGCACTCCGCAAGATGTCCTTCCTGCACATGAGAGCCTGCTGCCAAGAGAGCCAGGACCAGGTCAGAGATCGTCTGCCTCATTTCTGAAGCATCCAGGAGCCTGAGGAAACTCCAAAGCCTCTAGCAGCTTTTGGCGCAGCAGCAGCCCCACCACGTGCTTTGGGTATTGTCCCATAATATTTTGTGAGTAAATACTTCAAGCCTCTTGTAATCGTTGATTGCCTTCTGCCATAAGCAGAAAGGAGCTTCCTGCATCCATCCAGTAGCTAAGCAGGATAACTAACTGTAAGTGGTGTAAGTGACCCCACAAACCTTCTCTTCCAGTAAAAATGTTTGCTTATGCTAGTTGCATTTAAAGACTTCCAGTTTTGCCTGTTCCCTGCATGTATAAATTTCCAAACCATGCATTTTCGAACCTTGTATATAAGTTTTGTGGTGAGATTTGATGTTAATGAACAGTTTTTATAGTTATTAACAATCTCTGCCTGGACATCAAAATTAATATAATTATTAATTTTTAATCCATTCATTACAGTGACTTCTGGACTAATGTTACATTTTGATTTTCTGTGTTTCAATAATTTTTACCACTATCTGAAACATTGCTTTTTTCTTTCTTTTTCTACTGCTCTTTCACTTGCCTCCTGTGAAGCAGTTCTTTGCAGTTTGTTAACTGAAACTTCAAAAACACTTGTGAAATTATTTTATAAGGAAAGTTTGCAAAAAATAAAAATAAAGCAGTACATTGCTCCAAAGACCCCAAACTTCAGAAGTACACCTGATGTCATGTCTCCGATATATTCCACTCATAAAGAAAAACAATGAACAGCAACAACATTGATTTTCAGTCATCATCCCCAGTGTGCTACTATTACCATAGACACTGAAATGGGGTCTCTAAGAGTTGGATTTTTTCCTCCTTCAGTGCAGGCATTGCTTTATTTTCTGAACACAAGAAATCAGTTTCTGTGCATAGGGTGGGGAGTGCAAGGGGCCATTCTTTCCTACATCTCACTCTGTAGTTCTTTCTCTTTTTTTCTCCTGTGTTTGAACTCTAGGTCCATTTATTAATCATTAGGAAGCTTGTTAGCTTATTAAGCTTTCTTTCTCCAATTCTCCTATTACTGTCAGTTTCAAAATGCAGTTTTTCTGCACAATAACGTGTTGTGATTTCTTTATGCCTTCAATTTTAATGTCTTAAGGATAGGAGAAAAATAATGTCCTTCAGGATGAGAGCCCAATAGTTGAAAGAAATAAGCCATGAGCTAACAGTTTGCTGTGTGGACTCGGGAAAGATAGCTGAGCTTTGGACATCTAACTTGTGGGAGAATAACCTGTGTCTGGCTAATGAGAACTGAGACTGCTGATACAAAATGCACAGAGTAGCTTATTCAAGTGTCTGAGCACTCTCATGATGAGAAAATGATTTCTAACACCTAATCAGAATTTGCCTTGTTCCAGCTTATAGCCGTTACCTCATGATCTTTCACCATGAGGTTTCAAGAAGAATCTGGATCTATCTTCTCTATATCATCCCATTTGGCAGTTAAAGGGTACTTTGTCATAATTCTGCAGTTGCTCTTCATGAGCTTGAGGTGTTCCTTGGAAATATCATTGGTGCCACATAGATGACACAGAGGTAACATCTTGGAAGCCAGACAAATCATAGCAATGCTTCTGCAAATGTTCTGGATCTGAACCTCTTACAAGCAATAAATGTCCTAAGATGAGATGGTTGACAGACGATTCCTCTGTCCACTATCTTCCATTGTTTCAAGTGGGTTCTGACAAGTGTGGCTCAAGCAACTCTAATGCTACTCTGAGGATTTTTATCCCTTTTCAGCTGTTGCAAATGCCTTGTAGATACTCTGTTAATGTACATGTGCAAGTTGCTTTGTGAGTGTCCATCCCAAACAAGTGTTTGAGTGCAGCCTCTAACGGTTTCTTCCTCTATGGAATACAGTTTTCAGGTTTGTTTGGTTTTTTGTTTTTGTTTTTTTTTTTTCACTCTCTAAGTTCTACTCCAAATGATCTTTCTACTTTCTGTTTTGTCTCTCTTGTTTTCAGTGTCTGACTCCTTACCCTCATTGCTCCTTAATGTGATGGCTCAGTGCCTAAACAGATGCCTCTGCCTTCTGGGGCTCCATCTGGGTTAGGTCTCCAGAGGTGCTTACACCAGCTGGTGCCTGAGAATATGCTCTGTGACACATCATCACTTTCACATGGTGACAAGTCATACTAGAGGTCTTATGACTCCAGAAATCCCATGAACTCTCAGAAAGAGTTTTTGGGCCCCTTCACATCTCCTCTCACACTTATTGCTAAATCCCCTGTGTGTGCTGAGTGACCTGGTGTAAGTCATTGCTAGGCCACTCTCTATCATCTTTGGTAAGTCATGGGAAACAGGAGAAGTGTCTGAAGGCTAGAGGAAAGCAAATGTCACATCAGTCTTCAAAAAGGGCAAGAAGAAGGAGCTAGGTAACTGCAGGCTGATCAGCCTCACCTCTGTCTCTGGAAAGGTGAACAGCAGCTTATTGAATTAGTTGGGGAGATTAATGAGGCAGGAATTCTAAAATATGTAGTTGTTTCCAAAAAGCCCTGCCCACAAACTATATACAAACTAGTTAAATTTGAGTTCCAATTCAGTTGGGAAAATATTAGCAAGGATGCTTATGGGCAATTCATTAATTTAGGAGAAACAGAAAATTGGACAAACTTTAGCCACAAAATGGCTCTGCCCCACTTATAAATAGGCAGCCTGGAGCCCTGGGGAAAGTCTGTTCTACTAACGGTGGTGGAGAAGTCAGAGATAATCCCTGGCTCCTTTGCAGTAGCATTGGAACTGCTCAGCATCTTGATAGCCATTGAGAGGCTTCTAGATCTTCCCAGGCTCTTGCAGGGAAAGAGGCAGATGATCTCTCACCTGTTCCTCTTGGCACAGTGGCTTGAAGAGGCACAGGCAGGATCTCTTGAATGATGTCAGTGGCCCTTCTCACCATGTTGTGAGGCACTCAATACCTTCTGGTAAACTTGAAACACTTAACTTTCCAGGCAGTTTAAGCTGAAAACATCAGGGCTAAGCTAGTCTGAAGCATGAGGCAGAGCAGAACACGTTGTCCAAGCCAAGAGCAGTAAGGCAGAAGCATGTTGTCTGAGCAGAGCAGCACACACTGGAGCAGAGCAGCAAGGCAAAGGCAGCACAACTACTAGCAACTTAGCTCCATTTATATTATTTGCCCCAGTGCAACTGCTCCACAGAGATTCACCAATCAGAATGGTATTTGCAAAACTGACCATATTGGGTGAAACCATGGCTTGCTTATCCTTATTTGGGCAAGACACTAACAAGTACCTAAACACCTGTTTCTCACGTTGGGAGGGGATATAATGGCCCAAGCCTTTGTTTTCCTCCCACCCTTGCTTCCCCCATCAGCAGAAGGGTGGGGCAAGGCAGGACATGTTTTAGGTCTATTAGCCTTCCACAACACTTGTCTTTAGGTGCATCGAGAACAAAAATGTCACTGGGAGTAGTCAGCATGGTTTTAACAAGAGGAAGTAATGTTTAACTGACCTGATAGCTTTTATGAGGACATAACCAGGTGGACAGTAGTGCTGGGATGTGGTTTATCTTGATCTCAGGAATGCATCTGACACCATCTCCCACAGCATTCTCACAGCTAAACTGAGGAAATGTGGTCTGGGTGGTCAGGTAGTGGAGTGGATTGCAAACTGTTTGAAGTAAAGAAGGCAGAGAGCTGTGGTAAACGGGACAGACTCCAGTTGGAGCCCTGTATCTAGTAGAGTTCCTTAGGGGTCAGTGCAGGGACCAGTATTATTCAATAAAATAAAATTGTGTAAGCCAACCAATGTGATTGATGTCCCATCTTGACTCACCACAGTCCTCCATATTAACTCAATATTAGGTATTGACAGTTCCCAGTCAATTTTTGTATTAATCACTAAATAAGATTCTTGGCTGATCTCTTGCGGCTACAGTTGACACAATCCCTTCTGCTCTTATCTTTTATATTTCACTACACATAAGGCAAATATTTTCTTCATTATACCTCTCAGAGTTTAGTTGCAGTATCCATCAGAATTGTACTCCCTACACAGGTTTCTAGATTTTTACAATTTCCTCTATATGAGTATTTGTTTTAAATTAATTTAGTTATACTGTCCTAGCTGGTGTGAGATCTACACAGCAGCAAGAGAGAAATAGCATGTCAAAGATCAATTCTTATTTCTTTGAACATTTTCCCTAGTTAGTCACATTCTCAGCTGGCAGCTCTCAGTGTTGAGATGTTCACACAGTAAGCAACTACTGTGCTGTTCCTTTATAAGGCCGCAGTTGAATCACTTAGGACGCAGTGACAAAGATGCTTTACCAGGTAAGAACTCTGGAGTTTATAAACAGTAAAATTCAATACTACATATTACCCTGTTACCTAAAGTCGTCACTTTCAGTAATCACAAGTTTAGTACATAGAGATAAATACATAAATTCTCACATCTCTCTGGAGTGATATATTAATTTAAGAATTCTAAAGGATATGCTCAATTTCAACTCAAACTTGAAATAAGCAAAATTGAGTTCAATATCAAATACAGACACACACATATCCATACCTATACATAAGGCCAGGCACCTAATAAGGTATTTATCATGTTGATAAATTTAACAGTGCATTTAAATGGCTTGTGAAAACTTATATTTCAGTTCACTCTGTAATAAAGCTGTTTTCAAGTAGGAAAGTCAGACAACTGTACTCATGCTGTTTTAGGCTTCCTGTTAATTGTATTTTCATGTCTTGCTGAACTATCATTATAAAGTATTCATCATTCTTAGAAGGAATATAAGAAATACTGCAGCTTTTAAATGTGTGTCAACATTTTCTTTCCATAACTGTGACGGTTTGTCAGTTCCCCGACCCCCACACTTTGAGAAATGACCCAGACTAGAACTCAGCCAGCTGGAAGTTAAGAGATGAAGCTCTATTTACAGCTTAGCACAATATACAAGCAGATATATACACTATATACAGGAATACTTACAGAAATGTATAAGGTAAAGGTAATACAGAAACACAACACCCCTCCTAGAGATCAGAGACCCCAAGAGGGGCTCCAAATCACCCTTCCACCTTCTCCCCACTCCCACACCTTACCCCAAGTTACTCAGCAGAGAGGAGAAGCCAGAAGCTAGACCACCCGAGACGCTGTGCCCCACTGACCGGCCCAAGACACTGACTGCCAGCCTGAGACACTGACTTATCTTTGTTTTGAGCACTTTTTCTTAAACATGTCAGCAAGCCTATGAGTGAAGTAGACATCATCATTGTTTCCTTTCACAACCTATAGTATAATTTTCTCTATTAAAATATTCCAATTAGCCTCAAACCAGCACAATAACTCATCTGTGGGTGTTGTTTTTTTTTTGTAGATTTTAATGATGCTGGCTTTACTGCCAAAACATTTTTTATATGATGTCAGAAGACAAGATGTGTATCTGATGCAAGATAAGACAGATGCTATTTGCATCTCAAAAATCAATTTTTTTGGACATTGAAGTAGTCTATTATAAAATAGTACTTTGTCATCATTATCAAAAGAAATCCTAACCTCAGCACAAGGTTATATTTTCAAAATCAGCAAAGCTAACAGAGGATCCTCTTGGTACTAATGGAAAATTATGAGACTTTTACCAGTGTGTTCCAAAATATCTGAAGAATTTCTTGCAATGTGAAATAATAGTAACAATAATAAAAACTAAAATGAGGTAGGTAGAAGATGCTGCTTCAAGTTTCAGAGTTCTTTGTCTTAAAACCAAGCACGTAAATCAGTAGAAATCAGCTTTTCTTAAGACTTCACAGAATATTTTTGAGCAATTTTCTTACCTATATATTTTGTTTGTCTCATTCTGGTAAACATGAGTGTGCTTGAATAAGCACAGACGTAATTGATTTTGAACAGCTGCTTTTAGAACCTAATGTATTATCATAATACAGAGTTGGAAGTTTGGGTGGTGGGAGCGCTTCTTAAGAGATGATAATCTTACTTCCTGACATTAGGGAGGGTGCATTCAACACCCTGGGAGTACATAGAATGTCGGTTATCCTGAACTTCTAAACAGTTCACCTGACACAAATCTGCTATCCAGTACATTTAATTTTGTCTCTCTCTCTCTCTTTTTTTTTTTTCCTTTTTACTGAAACTGGAAGTTAAATTTGCAACTTCTTCCCTACTAGAGTTTTTCTGCTTTTGATACTTCATTTGTTCATTTAAATTCCCAAGTGACATTCTATATAATGTCAAGTGAGTCACATCATACTTTGTTCCATCACATTACAGTAGTTAATGCATTTTGGCAGGTGTAACCCTTCGGGTCCATCAGTCACTGAATTGTGTTCTTCATAAACTTCTTTATCATTCTGTGTATGGCATGCCTCTTGTAAAGAATGCAAAATGGTATGCGACCAAAAAGTTAGCACACTGAAAAGAGTACAAACAGTAATTGAAAAAAAACGTGGAATAATGGAAGAGGTTTGTGTCTGAAGGAGAATACAATTCTACAATAAAATTATTTAGATTTTTATAGTTCCTGTTATTCCTGGTCCTAGCCAAATATTTGAATGACCAAATTATATTGTGTCAATTTAAAATATAGATAATTAATATTTCAAGTGAAAATTTAAAATGAAAACATGGCTTCACACAAAGAAAATCAATGTCAGAGCCATTATATTTTTTCACCTGCTGTCAAAGCTGTTACAGGAAAATAGAAAATCTACATTCACACATCTGAGAACAAAGAATTGCTAGTAAAGTCATCAGGATTAGAGATTTTAACTGTCACCTATACCCAAACCAGTTAACAAAAAAATTCCTCAGGATTTTAATGTTAATATTAAAAAAATGTTATTATATTTCAGAAATTATAAGGTATAGAAATAAAGTTAAATCCATGTTAGCACTTTGAAGATGGATTAATAGTGATCAAAATCAGAATATTAGAATCACCAATTGTGATGATTGACTCCACCTGGGGAAGGACTGTTTAGCTGAGTTTGTAGTGATAAGGTGGTGGGCAATGGTTTTAAACTGGAGCAGTGCAGATTTAGATTTGACATAAGGAAGAAATTCTTTACAATGACTGTGGTAAAATACTGGAACAGGTTGTCCAGGGATGTGATTGACTGGGGAGAGGCTAAGCTACACTATATTTTACTTGCAATTAGTTTAAATAGAAATCCTCCTTATTGATGAAAGTTATCTTGATACTCGGATAGCTTTGTGCAAGTGACTTGAACACATTCTGTACAATTATTATAATGCTAATAGTATTAAGTTTTGTTTTCTAACCTTTGCCTGGGTTTCTCAAAAATTGTTTTTGATCTTCACCTGTTCTCTACTTTCCTTGGAGAGAACCTGCCCTTAGCATATTGATGAAGAAATATTAGATTGACGTATTTCTTTTTGTGTTCTTAAAGACACAGAAATCACTTTGTTTGTTCATACCTACATCTGTAGTTGTTATATTAAATAAAACAAAGAAAAAATGTAGTATCTAAATGGGTAGAAAAAAGGCAAATCAAAATATAGACATGGACTGGATATAGACATTGTCATAGATAGTGGAGTGAAATATAATAAATTAGGAGGTCTCATAGTTTAAGGCACACAGTTGAAACTCTATAGATTTCAGTGACTCTTGCACACTTTCTCTAACATAACATCAAATTTGAGATTAAAACAATTTCAGGTTCAACTCAAATAACAGCTATCACTAAAATAGCCACGTCAGTTACAGTCTAATTTGACTGACCTTGGAAATTTATAAAAGTGAAAAGAGAAAACAAGGCATAATTTAAAATTAATGCAAAGATGTGTTTCAAAACACAGTGCTATCTTAACTTTTCTAAATTATCACCTCAAGCAGCTGTGTTGTGAAATTAATAATCAGTTATGAATTTTGAATATTAATTTCTGTATGAATGTTAATTTTTTAATTAATATTTTAAAACTAGGGGAAATTCCCTGAGATTCTTTGGATTTTCAGTCAGCAGGAAGTAGTTGCACAAAGGGTATTTATGAACAGGTAATTAAACAGTTTAAACAACCAGAACTTGGAAAATAGGAATGCGAAAACAGGAAGAATTCTAGCTATGCTTATGGAGTCTTAGCATTAACTCTAGCAG
>VWYK01021115.1:0-12069 GCA_013399775.1 Semnornis frantzii | reverse complement strand
CTCGGATGCTGATGTTATACTCTGCCGTCGTCTCCCTGTCCAGCTCCGCGCTGGTTCTTAGCTCGTAGTAATTGTCGAAAGTAGGGGTGAGAGTAAAGGGCAAGTCCCCATCGATGGTGCACTCCGTCCTGCCATTGTCGCCATCGTCTCGGTCCCGCACACTGAAAAGGGCCAGCAAAGTGCGTGGTGGAGCGTCCTCCGGAATGGAGGCAGTGTGGGAGCTCAGAGCTATCTCTGGGGCGTTGTCATTCACATCCACCACCTCCACCAGAACTTTGCAATGAGTAGATAGAGCACCGCCGTCTGTGGCTCTCACCATCATCTCGTATTTTTTCATTTCCTCAAAGTCCAGGCTACCTACTACTCGAATTTCCCCCGTGTCAGGATTCAGATCGAAAAGCTGCTGCGTCCTGTCCGATATCTCAGTTAAAGCGTACCGCACTTTCCCGTTGGACCCTTCGTCAGGATCTCTGGCGACAACTCTGACCACCAGGTGCCCCCGCAGGGTGTTTTCAGCCAAACGCACCTCGTATATCTCCCGACTGAAAACTGGGATATTGTCATTGGCATCCACCACGACGATACGAACCTGTGCCGTGCCAGATCTCGGTGGGGAACCCCCGTCGGTGGCGGTCAGTAATAAGTTCAACTCCGGCTGCTCTTCACGGTCTAACTGCCGTTCTAAGATGAGCTCTGCATATTTTGTTCTATCAGTCTTTGTTTTGAGAGCGAGTGAGAAATGCGAATTGGAAGCGAGGCTGTAGTTCTGTAAGCCGTTTGTGCCCACATCCTTGTCATGTGCGCTTTCTAGAGGGAAACGATACCCTGAAGGTGTCGTTTCGAGAATCTCTAAAACCATTTCCTTCTTGGTGAACACTGGGGAATTGTCGTTCACATCAACAACCTCCACCTCACCTCGGATCAGCTGTAACGGATTGTCAAAGAACACCGTAAAGTACAGCGTGCAGGTCTCGCTCTGCGGACAGATCTCCTCTCGGTCCAGAGACTCCTTGGCCGTCAGCACTCCGCTGCTCGGGATCAGGCGGAAAAGCTGCTGGCTCCCCTCGGACACAACGCGCGCCTTGCGAGCCGCCAGCTGGCTCGGAGCAAGCCCCAGGTCCTGGGCAATATTGCCCACAAAGGAGTCCCTCTCCATCTCCTCGGCCAGAGAATAGCGAAGGCTTTCTGCCCTGCTTTGCCACATGCAAACGCACAGAAGGAATAAGATCACTTGCCTATGGCTGCCTCCGCTCCGTCTCCCGTTCCACGCCATTCTTCTGCACAAAAGCCAGACAGCGTCCTCCCCACTTCCCGGCATTTGCAAGCAGCGTCCCGGACGGAGCCGTGTGTGCCAGGTACGGCGGAGAAGGAATTCTGCAAGCTCCCGAGCAGCCCGGCTGAGTGCCCCTCTACCCCTCCCGAGCAGCTCTCTGGTCTGTTTTTGTCTGCCTGTGCTGCAGACCCTGGGCGGGGAGAGGAAGCTGCCGGTCCGTGGTCAACACCGCCACCTAGCGTCGGCAGAGGGAATGGCTCCTCTGTTTCTGCTTTTCGCTGCCCTCACTGTACCAAAGCAAACACATAAGGCTAGTGCCAGAGAAAAATCCCCAAAGCCAAGTCTTCGCCATTACGCGAGCTCAGCACCACACAGTAACGGCAATGCTGTCCCACGATTCTAATTCTGCCTTTTTTTCATACTTTGCCTCACACGTTGTCCAGGAGATGCGCAATGTAAACCCCTTTCAGACCTGAATTGAGGAGAGTGTCCTCCCCAGCGTCCTCCTGACCCTCATAATCAGCATAAGCTGTGTCACTGTCTATAACATTCATAATTCACGTCCCCAGATCCAACATTTTTGCATGTAGAACCAGAGGAGAAACTGAAAGAGAAAGCAGAACTAAAAATCAAACCAAACTAAAAATCAAACCAAACTAAAACCCTGAGACATTGCCAAGTCACAGCCACAAGCTCAAAGCCTCCCTCTTTGCCCCTGCTAGCCCTTCTTTTATGTAGCCGATATCAACATAGTGTCAAATACCCTTGGTTGGTTCATCTTTTTCTTCTGAAGGAAACCAAACACTTAACCCTAGCTTAGCTGAACCCAAGACACCAACGTTTTTCCAATTTACAAGAAGGACATGAGAGAGGACCCAGGACACAATGGTCCTGTTAGTCTGACCTCAGACTGTTAAGAGGTGTCCTTGTCCATGGCAGGGAGGTTTGATTAGATGATCTCTAAGCCTAAGCCATTCCATGATTCCATGAGTCCCTTGACACATTATGGAAATCATATTCGGTAGCCTAGATCTTTTCCTCTCCTAAGGCACAAAGCCTCTGGCTGCAACGATTCTGTGCTAGTGGGAGGAAAGACTATTGAACTGCTCAACAGAGAACATCCTTGAAGTGTCTGGTACCATGTTTTCATCTGTATGTCCAGCATCCAGAGTGAGCTGGTCCCTGAACTGTTGAAGTGACTACCGTGTACTTTCCTGTGGCCATTCGTGGTTGGTTTCACCTGATTCACGACCTCTTAGACTGGAAGCCATCTCAAGAAGAGGTTGGGGGCAGCATTCCTAGAACAACAGCTTAACTTAGAGAAGCTCCAATCACATTTCACTAGCTTCTGAGAAAGGCATATTTTAAGGTCTCACTGATTTCCCCCTTGTGCTGGTTTGAGCTAATTGGAATATTTTTAATAGAGAAAATTATACTGTAGGCTGTGAAGGTAAAACAATGGTGATGTCTACTTCACTCATAGGCTTGCAGAGATGTTTACAAAAAGATGAGAGAGTCTCTCGAGTTGGCAGTCTGGGTCACGGGGCAAGTAGCTTCACGAGGCACTTGGGTCTTGGGCTAGCAGCTCTGGCTTCTCCTCTCTGTTGAATAACTTCACTAACCACTTTTCTTCTAATCCTCCCCAGCCGATACTCCTTGTGCGTAAGCCAAACCTTGGGGTAAGGTGTGGGGGTGGGGAGAAGGTGGAAGGGTGGTTGGGAGCCCCTCCTGGGGTCTCTGATTTCTGGAAGGGGAGTTGTGTGTCTGTATTACCTTAAACTTGTATATTTCTGTAACTATTCCTGTATATACTGTATATCTCTGCTTGTATATTGTGCTGAGCTGTAAACACAGCTTTATCTCTTAATTTCCAGCTCCGGCTGAGGTCTAGTCTGGGTCATTTTAAAGTGTGTGGGGGGCGGGGAACTCCCAAACCGTCACACCCCTCCATAAAATCCACTCTATAGGCATGGAATTCTTCCTGTAATCCTGCTCCTGAGGTGGAGATTTCCTTGGTGATGACTGTGCCAAGTAAAATTCCACACAGCACACTCAACCTAGGGAGTTCCAAGCAGGTTTTATTGTTTTCTCTTATGAGGCATTTGACTCTTAAAGGTATATGAGTGACAGCAATTATCATATGACTTTAAAGACCATTACCATTTAAAGAAAGGAAAATGGGAAGTTTCTTGTTGCTCTATACTCTACAGTATCCTAAAATAATTGTTAAAACCTACTTTAATTGGAAATTACAAAGAATGGCATAAATTCCCTACATTCTTAGACCAAAAAAACCCTTGAAATGTTCATTTCAACTACATGACACTAAAACAAGCACAGACTGCTCAAAGCTAACTCTCTAGAGTCAGGGGAACCTGTGAACTTCTGCTCAAACAGGAGAAGTGTGCCAATATCAGCTGTTTCTAATGCAATCAGCTTGTGTCTGTAATGAAGCAATTCCTTTTGCAAGCTCTACTGAATTCTGCTGAAGATCTGTTTGCCTGGTACTGACCAGACTGCAGACAATTAAGATATTACTACAGAGCTCTCTGCTTGAGATAAAATCCACAGAAAATGTGACATGCGGAAAATCTGGGTTCAGAAGCAGTAGCACTCTCACAATCACACACAGAGGCTTCAAAGTAATCAGCATGCAACACAGTCCTCACTCTCCATTTGTGTCACAGTTACAAAATATCTACGTGAATAAAACACTGCTCAAGACGCGAGAGAGTTTTGCTCTCTCTCAGATAAGACTTGTACCTCTTGGGTGCCTTTTTGGTGGGCGTTTGGTCTCTTTGTTCTCTTTTCTGTGTGAGGACCTTAGCCAGTGAGGACAATCTTATTTTCTTCCTCACTTACTGATGAGTGAGCCAAGGGTTTTGACCAGAACCGACATTTAGCTCCAGCCCCGTGTTTGCAGCACAAGCAGCTTTGGCAGGTCTGGGACCACTGTCTTCAGAGAGGGGAGCTCTGCCCTGCAAAGAAAAGAGGAGAGGTTGTCATTTGGGTACAGAAGGTAAGCAGGCATCAGGTAGAAGCTCAGAGGGTATGTCTGACACCACTCTGTGTGTGACACCACCCTTCTCTACCCAAAGTCGGGGAAGAATTTGAACAAGGTGCTGAGTCTTTGACTTGAATGGGGAAAATCTAAAGCCAGAAAAGATCCTGCACTGTAGATGTCACAAAGGCTACAAAAGTTGTATGAGTCTGAGGCACTAATTTAAGATGCTAAGAGCACAAAATGAAACACTTTGTCATAAATACTAAAAGAACTTCGATGCTGATATATTAAGATGGGTTGTGGGATGACCATAGGATGATGCTTGTAGATCTTCAGCTTTGTATGTTTGTCTTTTAGACCCTCCTGAAGTGCTAGATGGATCCCTGGACATGAGTAAACTAAATGACGGGAGAAGGCAGGTTTTGAATATCTCCAGCTCTTCCTCTTTGAGCAGCCAGAGAATATCAGCATGTTAGACATGGATTACTTCAAGATCACAGCAGCAAGTACCACATCTGGACAGGTCAGGTATCGTCAGGGTGCTTTGCAAAGCCTGATTACCACAGGTTCTCTCCAATATTTTTCATAGAAGCTGCAAAATAATAAGGGAATTTAATGGCCAAGGGGTCCACTTGAGTAGCCTTCTGCAGCTTGTGAGACAGTTTTAGTTCAGTACTGACACTATGTTTGTGGATGACATCTGGCAACATGGAGCACAACCTCCTAACAGCAGTGCAGGTGATGGTGTCAGTGATATGATAACCCATCCAATGCTGTCCCAGCTTGTCCTGGACAGGACCAAGAACTACAGTCTCAGTACTGCTGTATCCAGGAGGAGATATCCCTAAGAGTGGGGGTTCCTACAACCAGTGTGTGGACAGGAGCCACTATGGTGGCTTATACATCCGTACACCTACTTTACATCATCTCCTGATTCAGATGACCCATTTATGTGGTGACATACACAAAAAAAAATTATAGTAGGTGAATACTCAGGGCAGAGAGATGGCTGCAAAGGGGTGCGGTAGGTTAGCACTTAGGGAGAAGATAATGCGTCCCTGATTCGCCCAGGAAATCCTCCCTGTCAGTTCCTCTGACCTCCTCTCATTATGCTAGCTCATTCAACACCAGCTCTACAATGCCAGCATCCCAAACTCTCAGGTGTGACACCCCATTCCTGCTCTGGCTCTCTATAATTTCTCCTTGTTAAGTGGATAGCATCCACTAGGGTGGCTCATGCATCCAAAACACTATTTACCATCTCAAGTTTTAGCTGCCTTCCATTGTAGTGAGAGGAAAAAACTAATCTAAGGTGAATAATCAGGGGACACAGTCTGATGCAGAGAGAAATGATCAAAACCCTCTCTGAGAACATCTAAACTGTGTCTGACCCCATTGGAAGAAGCCTGCCACCCACTCTGAGACTGTATCTACTCTCCCCACCTGCTGCCCCACTGGATCCCTCTGCACAAGCTCTGGACCACCGACAATCCCTGTACCGGGGGGGAAACACTGTCCTGTACTCTCCCCTTCCCCCTTCCTGATCGCCTCGGTCCGCTCATGTCCTTACCTGTGCAGCACAGTCGACTCCTTGCACGACGTTGGAAGGCTCTTGCGAGCACACGGAGTTCCGCTGTGGGGCACTGCCGAGGGGTACTCCGGAGGGGAAGCAGGGCAAGAGGGGGCCGAGGAATTGAAAGTCGCTGCTCAGAGTGCCGGTAGCCAAGCACACGTCGTAGATCAGGCTGCGGGGAAGGGAGCCCGCGTCGCTGTCAGCGACAGCCGTCGGGAAGGTGGGCAAGGGCTCGGCGCGTTTGCGCCTGTCCCGCCGCAGCTTCATGAGCAGCGCGGCCAGGCCGGTGGCCAGGAAGAGCGCGGAGACGCAGGCCAGGCNGCCGGCCGCCCGTGGTCCTTCACCACCACCACCAGGCTCTGCCGAGGAGCGTCGCGGGCCAGCGGGAAGCGCGCAGTGCGCACCTCGCCGTTGTGCAGCCCGACGCGGAACAGCCCCGGCTCCGTCGCCTTGGCCAGCTCGTACGACAGCCACGCGTTCTGCCCCGCGTCCGCGTCCACCGCCACCACCTTGGCCACCAGGTAGCCCGCCGGCGCCCAGCGCGGCACCAGCTCGCCCGCGCCGCTCTCGCCGCCCGGGTGCAGCACCACCGGCGCGTTGTCGTTCTCGTCGCGCACCAGCACGCGCACCACCGCCTGCGCGCTCAGCGCCGGCGACCCGCCGTCCACGGCGCGCACCCGCACCTCCAAGGCGCGCACACGCTCGTAGTCCAGCGACCGCACCACGTACACCTCGCCGCTCTCCGAGTTCACCGACAGCGCGGGCTGCTCCTGGCCCTCCTCGCGCACCAGCGCGTACTGCACGCGCGCGTTGCTGCCCGCGTCCGCGTCCCTGGCCGCCACGCTGCCGATGCGCACCATCGGCCTGTTGTTCTCCGTCACCCACAGGCTGTACAGCTCCTGGATGAAGGCGGGCGCGTTGTCGTTCACGTCCGATACCTGCACCCACAGCCTTTCCACAGAGCTCAGGCGCCGCTGGCCCCAGTCCGTTGCTCGGATGCTGATGTTATACTCTGCCGTCGTCTCCCTGTCCAGCGCCGCGTTGGTTCTTAGCTCGTAGAAATTCCCGAATGTGGGTGTGAGAGTGAAGGGCAAGTCCCCTTCGACGGTGCACTCCGTCCTGCCGTTGTCACCTGCGTCCCTGTCCCGCACGCTGAAGAGGGCTACCACTGTGCGTGGTGGAGCGTCCTCGGGAATAGAGGCAGTGTGTGAGGTCAGCGCTATTTCCGGGGCATTGTCGTTCACATCCACCACCTCCACCTGCACTTTGCAATGCGCAGACAGACCCCCGCCGTCTGTAGCCCTTACCATCATCTCGTGGGTTTTCATTTCCTCAAAGTCCACGTTATCTGCCACCCGAATTTCCCCCGTGTCAGGGTTCAGATCGAAAAGATGCCGGGATCCGTCTGATATTTGTGTGAAGGCATAGTGCACTTTCCCGTTAGATCCTTCATCGGGATCCGTGGCTATGACTCTAATCGCCAGCTGCCCAATGGGGCTGTCCTCCGCCAGGCGCACCTCATAGACCTCCCGACTGAACATGGGGGTATTGTCATTGTTATCCAGCACCACAATCCGGATCTGAGCAGTTCCTGATCTGGATGGTAAACCTCCATCTGTAGCAACCAGGAGTAAATTCAACTCCTGTTGCTCTTCACGGTCCAGCTGCCGATCTAAAACTAGCTCTGGGTATTTTACTCCATCATTCCTTGATTTGAGAGAGAGGGAGAAATGCGAGTTGGACTCCAGGCTGTAACTCTGCAAACCGTTGCTGCCCACGTCCTTGTCCCGGGCACTTTCTAGAGGGAAACGTGACCCTGGGGGTGTCGTTTCAGGAATGTTTAAAATGATCTCTTTCTCCGGGAACACGGGAGAATTGTCGTTCACGTCAAAAACTTCCACCTCACCTCGGATCAGCTGTAACGGATTGTCAAAGAACACCGTAAAGTACAGCGTGCAGGTCTCGCTCTGCGGACAGATCTCTTCTCGGTCCAGAGACTCCTTGGCCGTCAGCACTCCGCTGCTCGGGTTCAGGCGGAAAAGCTGCTGGCTCCCCTCGGCCACAACGCGCGCCTTGCGAGCCGCCAGCTGGCTCGGAGCAAGCCCCAGGTCCTGGGCAATATTGCCCACAAAGGAGTCCCTCTCCATTTCCTCCGCCAGAGAATAGCGGAGGCTTTCGGCCCCGCTCTGCCACACGCAAACACACAGAAGGAAGAAGATCACTTGCCTGGGGCTGCCTCCGCTCCGTCTCCCGTTCCACGCCATGCCTCTCCACAAACGCCAGAGAGAGTCATCCCCACTTCCCGGCATTTGCAAGCAGCGTCCCGGACGGAGCCGTGTTTGCCAGGTACGGCGGAGAAGGAATTCTGCAAGCTCCCGAGCAGCCCGGCTGAATACCCCTCTGCCCCTCCCGCGCAGCTCTCTGGTCTGTTTTTGTCTGCCTGTGCTGCAGACCCTGGGCGGGGAGAGGAAGCTGCCGGTCCGTGGTCAACACCGCCACCTAGCGTCGGCAGCGGGAATGGCTCCTCTGTTTCTAGCCGGTGCTGCTGCCTTGAGTTTTGCTGCTTCTCGCTCCCCTCACCGTGACAAAGCTGATGCAAAATTCTAGCGCCAGAGAAAAAATTCTTAAAGCAAAGTCTTCACCATTACTCGAGCTGATTATCACACAACGGTGGCAATGCGTTTTTAATATACCATCTCTTTTTCTACTTCTGTTTTCATGCCTAACCCTCAAACCGCCCAATTTGAACCAGTTTCTGAATTGAGTGGAATGTTCTCCCCAGTCTCCTCTTGACCCTGCTAATGAGCTGTGTCATTTTCTAAGGCATTTGTGAAACACGTCCTTAGCCGCACACAAACATTGAAATGCTGCAAAGTGTTTACGTGTTCTCGAGGTACACTGAACTTTTTCCTCTGATGTTACAGGGGAGGCTTAGAATTGATTTCCAGGTCCCGGTACTCAGAGGTCAAATGTGAATTGCTGTACTCGTGTAAGGACACAGGGTCAATTTTTTCGTACAAAAAACAACTAGAAGATGTCATTAATTAAAGGCACGTATATTACAAACGCCAAAAAAGAGGAGCTAACGTGAGAAATAGCAGAGAGCTATCTAAGTGCACCAATGGATTGGCCATTAAAGGAACCATTCAAATGTAGAATCCTAGAGGTTCGGACAGAAACTTCTTAAAGGATAAGGGGGAAAGAAGAGAATCTTGGATTATTAAAGTCTAATTAAAACCAGCAAAGTGATTACAAAACGTTTAGCGAGGTTGTAGGAATAGCCAAAGCTTATTATAAGGTTTTTAGAGGCAAGATTAAAGTCAGTCAAGAGTGGAGTCAAGAGTGGAGTCAACGGGAACAACCTTTGCTACAAACGGTGAGTGATGGGTCCTAACCAGAATCTCCTATTGCGAACCAGGGCGTGTGAATGAAGAGCAAATAAAACCCACGATGTCAGCCACTCATCACCCACAATGGGAACCAACTTAAATTGCGACTGCCAAGACAGGGTCGACCTCTTAGAAATGCACATGGAACACAGTAGAGAAACGTTCAAACCCAGTCTTAACTCATATAAAAGAAAAAAAAAACTGAGGATACAACTCTTAAAAATATTATCATACCTGTTGGGCAGAGCAAAGGGGGACCTGTTTGGAATAAAAAGAAATTGTACAATATTAGAATTAATTTTGCCATAGCTTTAAATTAAATGAGTTAAAACTTGTTTTGTTTAACTCAGCAAAAGGGACTATGCTTTGGACAAGAGACTGAGGAGCAGAAGTTTATCTGGCTTCATACTCTTCTATGATAAGATCACCTGCCCAGGGGATCAAGGGAAGGTGGTGGATGTGGGTTTTCTAGATCTTCATATGTTTTTTTGTATTGTCCCTCCCAGCATCCTTCTGAGCAGATTCATGGTGTGCTTGCTGAAGAAAAGGATGAAGGTCAGAACTGGTGGGAAATCAGTGACATGACCTGCAATTGCAGATTTAAACTGGAGGATCCATTGACTGATGGTGTAGCCTTTCCTGTCACAAGGTTTGAAGACTCTGTGCCATCTCAATGCTAATGAAAGAAAAGACCATGAAACTGTTTCAAAGAGAGTGCCTCTGGGTTGTTTGATGCCACATCTTCTGCGGTGATGGGGCCACAGTGGAAATCATGTTTGTTGTTGGTGCCCTCAACGGTGGCACAGCGCTGTGGTAGCAGAGTGGGCAGATGGGTGTCAAGAACTTGAACTTGCTGCTACCTGAGCCCCTTGTAAGTCTGACTTTGAGTGAGTGAGAGGACAGAGAGACAAAGCACTGTCCTTGAAACTATCATGACATGGTGGTATCTATCTGGGAATCATCAGAAGCAACTCTGGGCAGCAGCAAAGGGGTTTCCTGCCTCTGTGAGCTGGATGGAGCTGCCAGTCCAGCCCGAGATCAAAATATAGATCTCTTTGTGCACATGAAACTTTAAGCCTGTTTAGCTGAACAAGCTTCATACGGTTACGGGTGTCCAGAATCCAGAGTGAGATGGTCCATGAAGCACAACAGTAATCATGGATTGTTGCCCTAATTCACAATCTGGGAGTCCTCCATTTGGCTCTGACTTCTGAGAGCAGCCTATTTTCAGATCACTCTGTTTTCTGCTCCATAAATTCCACTCCAAAGGCTCATTTGTTCTTGAAATCCTGCTCTTGAGGAGGCAATTACCTCCATGATGACTGCCAAGTGATGTTCCAGAGAGCACACACAGCCCAGATAGATAGAAGTAGGTTTTATTGTTTTCCTCTACCAGGCATTTGACACTTAAAAGGAAATATCAGGTGATTTTAGAGATCATTAACAGATAATGAAAGGAAAACAGAAAGTTTCTTGATGCTGTATACTCTACAGTGCCTTAAGCTCACTATAAATGTTTTAGCCAATTTTACTGTGAAACCATAAGCAGTGCTTTTAATTCTCTGCATTATACTCAATGACCTGAAATACTCATTTTATCTTCGTATTATGAAAAAAACAAACCCAAACAAAACAAACAAAACCCCAAACCACATATATTGTTCAAAGCTCACTCTTTAGAGCCAGAGGACCCTGTAAACTCCTGCTCAAACAGAAGTTTGCCAATATCACCCATTTCTAATGTAATGTGCTTCTGCCTGTAATGAAGCAATTCCTTTGCAAGCATCACTGAATTCTCCTACATATCTGCTTGCCTGGGATGGACCAGACTGCAGACAATTAAGACATCAAAACATAGCACTTTCAGACAAAATACACAGAAAAGGTGCTGTAGGGAAAGTTTAGATTGAGAAGCAGTAGCACTCTCACAATCACACACCAAGACAGTAAAATCAACACAGTCCTCCTCCATCCATTTCACAACTGCAAAATATCTACATGAACAAAGCACTGGTCAACAGGAGAGGGAGTTTGGTCTCTCACACAAAAGATTGGTACTTTCCTGGTATATTTTGGTGGACCGTTTCATATTTTTGTTGTCCTTTACCTGTGAGGAGGGGGACAGACAAGCTTGTCTTTCTCCTCACTGATGGGTGATCCAAGGATTCCGATCAGAAGTGCCATTTAGCTCCTTCCCGCTGTTTGCAGCACTAGCTGCTTCGGCAGGTCTGGGACCAGCGTCTTCAGAAAGCAGAGCTCTGCCCTGCAAAGGAGACACACGAGAGGCTGTCACTGAGTGTAGAACATAAGCAGGCATGAGGAAGAAGCTCAGAGGGCATGTCTGACACTACTGTGTGTATGACACCACTCCACTCAAAGAGGCTCTGAGTCTCTGACATGAACAGGGAAAACCGCCTTCACTGTGGACATCACAAAGTCAGTGTTGCAAATGTCTCGTGAGTCTGAACTCTAAAGCTGTCGTTTCAACGACAGCCTTCTGTCACCTCTATATACTTTGGAGACGCACAGCTCAAAATATTACTTTAAGATCACGGCAGCCACCCTGAGACCCTCTCTACCTTCACCTCCTCTTGCCCCACTGGATCCCTTTGCACCAAATCAGCACCATCCAGAGCCCATGTACAAGGGGAAAACGCTGCACCTGCTCTGCCCCCTGCCCACTGTCCCTCTCCTCTACCTGCACTGGTCCCTCACCTGTGCAGCACAGTCGCCTCCTTCACCGAGTCTCGATGCCTCTTCCGAACATACCGAGCTCCGCTGTGGAGCAGCGCCGGGGGGTAATCCAGCGGGGAAGCAGGGCAAGAAGGGT
>VWYK01021111.1:0-10902 GCA_013399775.1 Semnornis frantzii | reverse complement strand
CAATTAGCCACAAACTAGCACAATGATGATGAAACCCTTCACATAACTGGGATATGTTCAAGTCAAGTAAGAATTGGGGGAAATTGTTTTTTGTTGATCCATATACAAAACTGCTGTAGAAAAAACCTAGCAAGCAGTAAGTCCATGTAAGAACAAACAATAGTGATCCAATCAGGCCCACATTTTGCTGCTAATGATGTGTTTATAGGGATCTACCTCTGCAGCAGTTTCAGAGACTATCTTGAGCTGCTGTTAATGTCTTTCTTACTTGCTTTATGCCAGTGTAACATTGCCATCTACAGGACTTAGAGCACAGGAACTCTCCATTGCTGGAAGACTAATTTCACAATCGAGGAATAGAAACCACTGAAGGTGAAAAGTGTACATGTCTAAAATTATCCCCTTTTGCTCAGCCCGAAAAATCTGACTTCTACAAATTATCCCCTAATAATCTGTCCCACCAGCAAAAGCAATAGATTCAACTACTCTCTGACTAGTTATCACAGTATCACAGTATCACCGAGGTTGGAAGAGACCTCAAAGATCATCAAGTCCAACTCATTACCACAGACCTCAAGACCATGGCACCAAGTGCCACGTCCAAACCTGCCTTAAATACCCCCAGGGACGGTGACTCCACCACCTCCCTGGGCAGACCATTCCAGTAGGGAATGACTCTCTC
This sequence comes from Semnornis frantzii, assembly GCA_013399775.1. Classification (NCBI taxonomy): domain Eukaryota; kingdom Metazoa; phylum Chordata; class Aves; order Piciformes; family Ramphastidae; genus Semnornis; species Semnornis frantzii. Next base: position 10,220 of record VWYK01021111.1, on the reverse strand, counting down.
AGTGAAGAACTTTCTCCTCACCTTGAACCTAAACTTCCCCTGGCACAGCTTGAGACTGTGACCTCTTGTTCTGGTGCTGGTTGCCTGAGAGAAGAAAGCAACCTCCTCCTGGCCACAACCACCCTTCAGGTCGCTGTAGACAGCAATAAGGTCTCCCCTGAGCCTCCTCTTCACCAGGATAAACAACCCCAGCTCCCTCAGCCTCTCCTCATAGGGCTTGTGCTTGAGGCCTCTCACGAGCCTCCTTGCCCTTCTCTGGACAAGTTTGAGTACCTCAATGTCCTTCTTAAACTGAGAGGCCCAGAACTGGACACAGTACTCTGTGTCAGTACAGTATAAAGCTGAAGATCTTCCTTTAATACAGAGGAATTATGCATCAGGATGAAAAGAAACAATTCCAATTTAGTTGCTCATCAGAAGTTCACAGAAGCTACATTTCCATGCTGTCATGCAAAAAGTTTATGATTTTCTCTTTTACAGATGATTCAGAGAAGTCAGAATGTCTGTATTCTTGGCTTTGAAAAAGGATTGATGCCACATAAATCTTTATTCATGACATAAGCTATGGATGTCCCTTCAGGAGGACTATAAATACTGTCCAGAGAGCCAAAAATGCACATATTCCAGTGCTATCTTTTAGGTAGCTGCTTAATTTTAACCTTGTTGTTTTCTCTCTGTCCTAAGGACATTTGTGATTTCAAGATGACAGCAATTCACTTAGAATCATAGAATCGTAGAACGGTAAGGTTGGAAGAGACCTCAGAGATCATCTAATTCCAACCCCCTGCCATAGGCAGGGACACCTCCCACTAGTACAGGTCACTCAAGGTCTCATCCAACCTGGCCTTCAACACCTCCAGGGAGGTGTCAAAGATCAGATTGGGTGATTCTGTGCTCCACAACCTCCCTGGGCAACCTGTGCCAGTGTCTCACCACCCTCACTACAAACAACTTCCTCCTAACATCCAGTCTAAATCTCCCCTCTGCTACTTCAAACCCATTGCCCTTTGTCCTGTCATTGCAAGACCTTGTCAATAATCCCTCCCCAGCCTTCCTGTAGGCCTCCTTCAGATACTGGAAGGCTACTCTAAGGTCTCCTCAAAGCCTTCTCTTCTCCAGGCTGCAGAGCCCCAACTCTCTCAGCCTGTCCTCACAGCAGAGCTGCTGCAGCCCTCTGAGCATCTTCATGGCCTCCTCTGGACCCACTCCAACAGTTCCATGTCCTTCCTGTGCTAGGGGCTCCAGAACTGTACACAGCAAGAGATCTTAGTCTTCCAGACTTAGCTCACAACATTTTGGATTCCTCCACTGAAAGAAAATGCTTTAGAGGCTCAAAATGCTGTGTTTGTCTGACCAAGAATGCCAAGAAACACCACAGATGGGGGAGATATGTAATTGAGGAGCACTGAATTAAGGCTGCTTCACTGAACTCTCTTTTAGTGTGACAAGAAAAACAGAATTAAGCAGTGATCAATAAGTACTGGGGAAAAGCTGGAGAGGTCAGAGGAGGCAGCTGGAATGAAACAATCTGATGGAAAGTGTGATCTTTGATGTCAGAAAAAAATGGCTATTGACTTTAATTCAAGGAAGACAGAATGCTGCAAGACATTTTCATTTTTGAGAATCAAAGAGAAAAGTAAATCAGAGGGGAAAAGGATTCACAGCAATAAAACAGATGAGAGCTCTCAAATTTGAAACAGACATTTTCTACGTATGCAGAAGAGTCATAAACTTGAATATTACTGTACTAAGATGGCTTCTTTTGGGGTTGGTACCTACTAGATAGATTTTGCTTCCTTAATTTATAAGCTGGGGAAAAAAAACCATCACAACCAGTTTTAAAAAAGAAAAAAAAAATCATATTGAACCAAGCTGAACAAATTTTCATTTTTCAGTTCAGTGGCCAAACCAGAAAATCAATTACATTCACATTTCTAGCTAGACATTCTTAGTCCAGGAGACACACTTCTGGAGCAGAATGGAGAAGAAGGGGGTAATTTCACTGCACACACTCTGGTTTCAGGTTTCTCTTTCAGCAGTTTCACATCAGTCTAGTTGAGACAAAGATATGACAAAAAATTCCATTTTGTTTCTATTTCAAAACTGGCACTTTCCCATAATTAAGAATAGTCATAAGGCCATTAGTAGGGGGTTGTCAGCATTAAGTTATTAAGATCATGGAGAAACAGATTGAACTGACGTCAGTTAATACTTGAATCATAGAATCATAGAATGGTAAGGTTGGAAGGGTCTTCAAAGATCATCCAGTTCCAACCCCCTGCCATAGGCAGGCACACCTCCCACTAGTACAGGTCACTCAAGGCCTCCTCCAACCTGGCCTTGAACACCTCCCTGGGCAACCTGTGCCAGTGTCTCACCACCCTCACTGCAAACAACTCCTTCCTAACATCCACTTTCAATCTCCCCTCTGCCAGTTCAAACCCATTGCCCCTTGTCCTGTCATTGCAAGACCTTGTCAATAATCCCTCCCCAGCCTTCCTGTAGCCCCTTTCAGATCCTGGAAGGCTACTCTAAGGTCTCCTCAAAGCCTTCTCTTCTCCAGGCTGCAGAGCCACAACTCTCTCAGCCTGTCCTCACAGCAGAGCTGCTGTAGCCCTCTGAGCATCTTCGTGGCCTCCTCTGGACCCACTCCAACACTTCCATGTCCTTCCTGTGCTGGGAGCTCCAGAACTGCAGGGCTTTGATTAAAAACAAAACAAAACAAAACAAACAAACAAAAACAAACAAAAAACCAGCAACCAAAAAAAAACCCCAACATCTGTAAAAATGCTGAAGATTTTGAGAAGAGCACAAATTTATATTAACCTGCCACCTAGTTTGCCCCGTCTGACATGGTATTGTTGCAAGCAGCTGATATAACACTATAGGATTCAGAAGAAACTCTCATCTCTGCTACAGCCAAGAACTGAGTGACAGGTTTGGAGAGTATTCCTCTGCAGTGTGGTGATCCTGGGAGCTACAACAATGAGCTTCATTGGAACTAGGTGATCTTTGAGGTCCCTTCCAACCTAAACCATCCCAACCTAAACCATTCTGATTCTATTCTATTCTATCAATGCGGCAGCTTTGAGCAGGATACTGTCAGTGTTGACTCAAAGAGAAGCAAGTGGCTCTCTAGACTTAATCCTTGCAAAACCATGGTAGTCACCTAGCTCATGGTATCTAGAGGATACAGCAGTGACACTGTTCTCAATTTGTGAGGCTCTGCTGTTCCTGAATTATTAGCAGAAGAAATAATAAATTGTTGTCTTGAGAATGCTCATCGAATCTTTTCAGGACCATTTGATTGCCCTGTGTAAAAACTTGAGCCCTTATTACCAGGAATGTTAACAGAAAATAAATTTTAATTTCAGATTTGCATTGATTATAGTATTTGTTATTTAGATGCGGTTTAGGAATCAACAGTTGCCTAAAAGTTATTTCCAAGTGACCTGACCCCTCAAGGTATATTTCTTGGTAATGATATACCATAGAATTTTGAAATTGCTTGCAGAAGAAAAAAAAATTACATTTGCCATTGTCTGGCACTGTTTCATTTTTGCAACACTTTTCATTATGCTATAGAAGCAGTAATTACAAATTAAAGAGGGGCTAAAAGCCTCCAGACTTCGGTTTGCACTGTTTTAAGCACTTAAAAATACAAGCACAAAGACAGCTGCCTCCTCTGCCTCATCAAAATCTCCCACTTGGAAGAGAGAACTCTCATTGTGTCCTTACGTGGGATGGGCATTCATGCTCAACAGATGCTCAGAGAAACATGCTCAACATCAATCACACCAGTTCCTACAGCAATACCCAGGTGAGCATCCCTTACACCTTCCCCAAGCTACCTTCCCTTTTCTCACAGAATCACAGAATGTTAGAGGCTGGAAGGGACCTCCAGAGATCATCGAGTCCACCTCCCCTGGCCAAGGTAGGATCACCTAGGGTAGTCTCCACAGGAATGCATCTAGGTGGGTTTTGAAAGTCTTCAGAGAAGGAGATTCCACAACCCTCCTAGGGAGCCTGTTCCAGTGCTCTGTCACCCTCACTGTAAAGAAGTTGAGGCGAAACCTTCTATATTCAAGTTTTCATCTATTGTTCCTCTTCATATTACTGTGCACTGCCAAAAAGAGGTTGGCCTCATCCACTTAACACCCACCCCTCAGGTATTTCATAGAATCATAGAATCAACATTGATCAGATCCCCTTTAATTCTTCTCTTCTCCAGACTAAAGGGCCCCAGGGCTCCTAGTCTCTTTTCATAGGGGCAATGCTTCTGTGATCTTTAGAAATTTTTCCAATTGCTATTTTTTTAATGCTACTGAAAGACCTTAAAATTCACATTTTCTAGATCCCAACATGCTTACAGAAGCTAAGGCCACTGAAAGACCTTACATTCACACTTTCTAGATCCCAACACGCTTACAGAAGCTAAGGCCACTTAAAGACCTTACATTCACACTTTCTAGATCCCAACATGCTTACAGAAGTTAATGCTACTGCAAGACTTTACATTTACACTTTCTAAATCCGAACATGCTTACAGAAGTTAAGGCAGTCATAATGCCAACAGATAGGATACAGAGAAGGGAAAATTCAGAGCTATAAAAATAAGGCAACAAAGATATTTACGCCTTCAATTCCTTAAGGAAGTTCATATGGTGGAAAGATGGACAGAGGTCACAGACAGTGATTGGCATTGGAGTGGTGAGGACTCACACATGAGAAGTGGCGGGTCTGTGGGGTTAGCAAGGGGTTGCTGACATGAGCTAGAGAAAAGAGATGTGAGGTTAACAAAGGGTTGCTGACATGAGCCAGGAAACAGAGATGAGGGAGAGAGGCTGGAAGCAACATTTAGGGGGTGAGGCAGGAGCATACATCTGTTGCATATTTTATAAGGACATACACCAGGAAGGCAGGGTACATAGAGCACCAACTCAGCAGATGTCTTGAAAAATGAGGCTGATCGTTGTCTACCACTCACTGCAACAGCCAGCTTTCTACACTCTCTTCCCCAGCCCCCTGTCAGCTTCCAACTCAGCCAACAGCAAAAGCAGCTTCAGCCTCCTGCTGCACCTGCTGTATGCTGTGTTTATTTTACAGTCTTTCTGATGTGCATCATGAGCACAAGTTGCCCACTGCCAGTTCAGTCCAGCACGTAAAGAGGTGCAACTTTTTACCACAGTCTGGTTTCTCTGTCTACTAATTATCTACCAAGCAGATATGTTAAGCTTGTCATGAGAAGTATCTGGGTACCCTGCTGGTGCTGACTGCCATGATTTAATATAGACTGGATCTGGTGCAGTCCATGAAGCTCGCACAATTCCAGTGAGTTAGATGCAAAGCTATGTCCTTGCCAATCTATTGCTGCCTCTGCCCCGATCCCAATGCAGTTGTGTTTGAGTCACAACCAGGAGGCAGACTAATGATGCTCTGACCACTGTAAGCTTGGGCAGTTAGACTGGAATATGATAAAATTACAGTACTCAAGATTGGGACAAATGCCTGTTCTTGAATAGGCAATGAATAACTCTGCATTGCTATTGAAAAATATATGATATTTCACAATTTATGTTTTATATAAAATATGAACTTCCACTGGGCCTTCAGGAAAAGCTTGCAAAAGCTTGGTTAGTATTCACACTGCTAATCCCAGAGATGGATTAGACACCATTAAATAGTACAAAAATGTTACTGAATAAATAGTTAAGGCTAATGGTTTTCTATGCCAAGAAGGAAATTAGTTATCCAACATGAGATGTTGTATTAGCTGTATCACAGAAATGTTAAATAAAATAAGAGACTCCAAAAAATGGTCTAGGAAAATGATGTAGTATCTAACTCGATTCTCGAAAAGAGAGAGAATCTAATTAAAGAGAGAAAATACTAGGTTTTTTTTTTTTTTGTAACATGTTTACTCTTACTGGAATCAAAGAAACTCTCATAAGATGAACAAAAGGGCAGCTCTGAACAGAAACCCTGGGGAGCCTAAAAGCAATGAGCCAAAGGAAACCTTTATTTTAAAGCCTGTGGGGAGTAGAACCTGGTCTGTAACAGATGGTTTCTGTCTGTCTACTGACATCTTTAGCAGAAGTAATTTGAGGCATGTTTGTGCTCAAATTTCTTCTATTCTCTGACTGAGGAGCGAAACACAACCACATGTAAACAGCTGCCACTAGAATAAAGGTTCATCCATACAGATATGTAGCCAGCACACAGGAACCTGCCCTGGCACAGTTAAAACCTGTGATTTATTGATTCTAGAACCATGCCTCTACGATTCTATGGTTTACACCCATTCAGACATTAGAGTTTGATAAAATTAATGACAACTGATTCTCATGTAGGCTGTATGAGAATATGAGACTGTGTTCATATTCACAGCTACTACATGGTCCTGCCCTACAGTGAATGAACAAGATGAAGTCCTGCCACAGAATAAAACAGCAGCAGAAGTCAGGGCAAGGGAGCACATACAACTACAGTTGGAAGGAGGAGGTTACAGCAAGACCCTATGTACTACAGCTTAAAAATGTACATTCTTCATTTTGGAAGAGTTATCTGCTTTCCTCTGCTAGTGATACACTGCACAACTGTGCAGTTTTGTGCCTCATCAGTGTCAGTTCTCTACAAATGTAAGACCCTTCAGCAGCCTTTGAGTTTGGTGGTTTCACAATTTTAAGTGTAGGAAGCATGATTGTAAGAGTGAAAAAAAAAGCCATTGTTTCTCTATGCCAGACAAGAAGAGCTTTACACAGCCTTAGGCAGGACTTGTAAGGAAAATGTCCAAAGATCTCACACTAATCAATCTCCTTCATGGCACAGCAACATCTACATTTACAGAACTAATAGTCTATGTGACTTGTCTGGGTACCTGGAACTGTGATTTGGATTCATCCTGTGGAACAAAGAGCCCTGAGTCAGTATTGCAAGTCCCTGTGCCAGATGTTAGACCCCACCTGTATTCCCTCGCTCTGCTGCAAATTGCAATCAATTAGAAATTATTCGGAGGTCATAATTTGTATTTATGATTTCCTGTCCTGCCTCTGAGCTACTTAATATGAAGTTTACTCAATCACCTCCTACCTCCCTTTTGCCTGGTGAGAGTTTCAAATCTACAGCTTGTGAAAGCTCTTAATACAACTAACTCAACCCCAACGGCAGCTGTACATACCAGGTATCTCAATTAACAAGTCTCACATTTCTGCCTCTGAAAACTAACAACTAACTCTCTTTTTTAATAAAAGAGGCTATGAAAAAAACCTGAGCTCTTAGAGGGCCTCATTAATCTCTCCTGTGACTTGATGCACTTCACATTGCACCAGGAAGTACACCTGACCTCCTATGACATTACCTGGTACCAAAGCAACTCTAAAGGATCAGCCTTGTTGTGCCAGCTATTTGTGTAATGCTTTGAAGAGCCCTTCAATTTCCGTGTGTTCTCATCTCAATACAGGTACAGTGTCAAGGGCTAAATTGCCAATATGCCAGAGCTCTAAACTGACCAGCTCTGTAATATAATATGCATGAAGGTCAGAAGCAGTTGTCACCTCAGATGTGTATTTTGCACGGAGTTATTTCCTTAGCCAAGGAGAAATTCACTAAAGTATGCTACTAAACTCAGAAAAGTAACATGAAATAATGGGAAGAGGCCATGTGAAAAAAAAATAAAATGAGGCATTCAGGCCAGAAAACCCAGTTTATTTTCAGTGCATTGGCATGCTTGATCCAATTTCTAAAACCAGTCTTAACATAGAAGCATTTTCCTGTTTGAATTACATTAAAAACTGGAATTAGCTTTGTAAATACAAATCAGTTAATCAGATACTGTGGTATAAATATTGCATTATACTTCTTTTTCCCCCTTTAGGATTCCATTTAAAAGCGAAATATCAAGGAAACAGCACTCTCAGAAAGAGAGTGGGTTTACAATTTATGCTAATCAATTTTCATGTTGACACAAAATTAAACTCTGGATTTTATTTGATTACAGCAAGAGGGGGGAAAAGGAAAAAAAAAAACACATTACATCGAATAGGGTTTTGTTTTCTAAAGTAGATCATGATGCCTATGGCAGGGGTTTGGAGCTAGATGATCCTTGTGGTCCTTTCCAACCTTGCTATTATATGTAGGGAAAATCGACCTTTTTTTACCAAACATGTTAATTCTTATTCACTCCTCCTTTTACTGCCCAGCATGCAAGCCACTGTGCCCAAACCTGACATAAGGGTGAACGTATAAGCAAGAAAAATAGTTCAATTTATTTGAAGTCATGAAAGGCTCCAATCAAGATCAAGAAGTTATTATTCTAGGTGCTGTATAAAAAGAGCAATAGCCCATTCCTGACCTGAAAAGAAGTTCAAAATTTTCCATTAAATCAAATAACATCATTCATAGTTGGAAGAAAAGGGGGGGGGGAAATCTATTACTAGCAAAGGCAGAAGAAACAAAACCAACACTACTCTGTTAATGAAAAGGCTACTAGGAACTTGTAAAAATAGTCACCATTTGACTAAGTCCATATATATTCATTGTAGAATCTGTGCCAAACTGACTTTTTTTTCTAACTTGCTGGGCTTCACTGGTGCCGTATCAGAAAGAAAATTGTGCCCACTGAAGTCTATTTTCTACTAGAATTATTCATCAAGGATCTGTAAGCCTGACCTGAAATTTTCTTCAAACTTCATCTGAATCAAATTCTTTTTAGTGTTCAAACAGATTAATATTTCTCTTCCCATTTCCTGTACATATGTTCCCTATCTCATTTGGGCAACAGCAAAGTTCTGTACTGCTAGAAGCGATACAGATATATAGGTATATAGAGAGAGGAATCGAGTGCACCCTCAGCAAGTGTGCAGATGGCACCAAGCTGCGTGGCACAGTCAACTTGCTAGAGGGCAGGGAGCCATCCAGAGGGACCTGGACAGGCTGCAGAGGTGGGCCCAGGCCAACCTCATGACATTCAACAAGGTCACGTGTAAGGTNTGCAGCAGCTCTGCTGTGAGGACAGGCTGAGAGAGTTGGGGCTCTGCAGCCTGGAGAAGAGAAGGCTTCCAGGAGACCTTAGAGTAGCCTTCCAGGATCTGAAGGGGGCTACAGGAAGGCTGGGGAGCTACTGTTGACAAGGTCCTGTGATAACAGGACAAGGGGTGATGGGTTTGAACAGGCAGAGGGGAGATTGAAAGTGGACATTAGGAGAAAGTTGTTTGCAGTGAGGGTGGTGAGACACTGGCACAGGTTGCCCAGGGAGGTTGTGGCTGCTCCCTCCCTGGAGGTGTTCAAGGCCAGGTTGGAGGAGGCCTTGAGTGACCTGTCCTAGTGGGAGGTGTCCCTGTCTATGGCAGGTGATTGGAACTAGATGATGCTTGAGGTCCCTTCCAACCTTACCATTCTATGATTCTATGATTTTTTCTCAGCATAAGTGTGCGGGTCTTTTAATTTACCAGCATAGCTGTTTAAGGATTTTATTTGATTGAGATAGAAACCAGCTCTACTTTACTGCTTTTCTATTTTAAGTATTTGCTTGAGTCACTGTGGTGCCTTACATCTGCCCCATTAGTTAAGTCATCTTGAATAGTTACAGATAGTTGATTTTGCTAATCTTTATGCAATCTTAGTTTAAAAATAGCTGCCAAATTACTTGGGAGTGGAGTGTAATGAAAAATAATTGGCACCAGTTTATAAATGAGGAGGGCAACTTTAAAAGTTTAGTAGAAAAGGGAAAGACTAAGTCTTCCTCGAGGGAAAAGTGGCACAAAGAAAGGGCACAAACATGGAAGGAGGTGAGAGGCACAGTAATCATACCTGATGATGATGATGAGGCTGACAAATTCAGATGACAAAAAAAATCACAGGAATCCTGTTTTCTCCTATATTAAATGCTACTGGAGACAAACTGAGTGATGTACTGCAGAGCTCTTAATAGGAAACACAACCTAAATAGACAAATTGAAGCTTTGGGGGAGAACTGAAACTTAATTTAAGCCCAAGCAGATGTGTGCTACAGGTTGCCAAGTGCTGGTTTTGCCCAAGAAAGCAGTGGCTTAGGCTGGTCTTGTGTGGTTGAGCAAAACGTGCCCTTTCTTCCAGCTGCCTCCAAAAAAAAAAAAAAAAAGGAGGAGGGGAGAGTCTTGNNNAAAAAAAAAAAAAAAGTAGGAGGTTAGCTTCATGCTCTTCTCTGGTCTACCAGATGAAGTAGGGCTGCAGCAGCTCTGCTA
>VWYK01021110.1:0-17104 GCA_013399775.1 Semnornis frantzii | reverse complement strand
CCTGCCTAGGCCTTCCACGACACTGCAGAACCTGGCAAATGAGAGGCACTATTTTTAACTTCTCTTTCAAACAGCAGTGTGGTAGGAGTGGCAAATAGTAATTGCTTTCAATATAGGAAACGACACACAGTGACTCTGCTCCTGTTTTATGAACTGCATTAAAAAAATCTCTTCAAGTTGATTGTAATAATTATTTGTGCTACCCCAGCCTATAGACTTTTTCATGTATAAGTTTGCTGTTAATCAATGCTGCATTTAGAGCATTTTTTGTGTGTGTGCATGTCTGTGAATTTTAATGTGCGTGAAGAACCTGCTCCGTAGGGCGTAAAAAGTGATTCGAAAATGAAGATTTTTAATTACTTCAATAAAGTAGTGTATATAAATAATACGCTGAAAACATTATTAAATAGGCTGCTAAATCAAGCAGTAAAATGTTAATTTTGCCTGGATATCCTTAGTATAGAAGCAAGACACTTATTATGTTTGTCTGAAATTGAAGTTAGAGCAGACAATTTTCCTTTAGATGGCAAAAAGTGGTCATTAATATTAGGACTACCATACTGGTCAGATTTCAGTCCCTTCACTGAGATAGAAAGATACTGTATAGTACAAAGCTATCAGAAAATTACTTTAATAAGAGCAATGGCATGCTTTATTCTCAGTTTCGTTCCAAGAAATGGAATTTGGGCTGGTTTTGAAAAAAAAAAAAAAAACAACCAAACCAAACCACTCAAAAAAACAATTAGCCATTCTGTGTGAGAACGTGGAAATTTGGCAGAGAAACAAGCACATAGCAGCACACTGTTCTGCTGGAGGACTGGGCAGCATTAATAAGGGAGGTCTTCAATATCATGTAAGTAAAAGCAATCACAGAATGTTAGGGGTTAGAAGGGACCACTGGAGATCATCGAGTCCAATCCCCCTGCCAGAATAGGACCATAGAATCTATCTCAGGTTGCACAGGAATGCATCCAGACAGGTCTTGAAGGTCTCCAGAGAAGGAGACTGCACAACATCTCTGAGGAGCCTGCTCCAGTGTTCTGCAACCTTTAGAGTCAAGAAGTTCTTCCTCATGTTGAGGTGGACTGTGCTGGGGTTTCCATTCATTACCCCTTGTCCTGTCACAAGGTGCAACTGAGAAGAGTTTGTCCCCTCTCTCTTGACCCCCAGCCCTCAGATATTTTAAAACATTGATTGGATCCCCTCTAAGTCTTCTCCTCAGCAGACCAAATAGGCCCAAGTCCCTCAGACCCTCCTCATAGTGGCTTCAGTCCCTTAATCACCTTTGTAGCCCTCCATTGGACTTGTTCCAGGAGATCCCTGTCCCTCCTGAACTGGGGAGCCCAAGATTCAATCAGTAAAATGCTGTTCAAGTTAAAGAAAAATAAAATTATCAATTATTATAGGGGAATATGGTCCTTTACATTTGATCTCTGAGCACTGGAACACTCTGTGCTGCCCAAGCTGTAATAGAATGCAAACTGAAAGATGGATGGGGAGCAGGGTTAGGGGGGAACCTAAAATCTTACTGAGCAGGGCAGTATCCAGTTAAAGTGCTTAGCCTTTATTTTCTTGCTGTAGAGGGCAAATAGACACAACTAACTGTTTGCTGGAGTTTCTAGTAATGACAGCTTGGGGTATTCAGCCCAGTCACCTTCACCGATCCGTGTGGAGTAACACCCATTTCCTACCCACCCTTGGGAGAAAAGTGCCTCTAGCAGCCAGAGCAGAAGATTTGCATGAACCCTTCCTCTTGCAAATTATGACAGCACTCTGCAGAGCATGTGTTTGCATGGCTAGCAACCTGATGACATGCTGGGCCAAACACACAGGGCATGTGGAAACCTGCTGAGAAAATCCTGAAGGAAGCCTGGCGCCTTTGCATGGCACAGCTGCTGCAGGGAGCAGATGAGATGTGTGCTCTCCTCACTTCCCTCTTCTACTGGTTGGCTCCCTTTTATATTTGTGGATGTTGAGATGAAGAGGCAGACATAGATTCGTTCTCCTCCAATAAAGGAGGAGAAAATTCTACAGGGATCTCTTCCCAAAGCTGTTTTTATCCTTAAACAATCCCTTACGAGGCAAAGAGACCCAAGAGCTCCCAGGCTGGCCTAAGAGGATGTTAATTATAGTTGTAGTAAATACAGCACAGCTCTGGCCTGGCCAGGGAATTTGTTCTTTTCACCTTTATTTCAGAGAACAAGAGCCTGAGGAAATGCACAACCTACCCCTGACCTGTGCTGTTCTGGACATCTGCCTGGAGAAAGAGTTTCCAAGTGGAGCAGAGGGAGGTCTGGGGGGAAAGGTGGAGGGAGAAAGGTTTCAGAGACAGAAACACTCTTTGTCCACACAGGAGCAAAAAGATCAACTAGCTGTGAAACTGCTCTTTCAGTAAACCTTACTTTTTTCTTCACAAAGGTGGTGTTTTCTTACAGAGATCAGGACAGGAGAAATCCTCACTTCACTAGCTGCTGTTTGATGCAAAGCACTAATCTGAGAGCTCATCTTTTTTTGTGGTCAAAGGTGATCCTAAGGAAAAAATAAAAAGCATAGGTATTTTGTCTTATCATGGTGTCTGAACCCCTTGACAAAAGGTACAGTTTTTTACCAGAGGCCTCTTGCTCTTTCTTCCAGGTTGAAATTATTGTTGTGTTACAGAACCTAATGGTTTTGCATCCCTTCCCATAAGTCACAGAATCATAGAATGGTGAGGTTGGAAGGGACCTCAAAGATCACCTAGTTCCACTCCCCTGCCATAGGCAGGGACACCTCCCCCTAGAACAAAACATTCCTTCTTCCTGTTCCTTGTCCCCATCCAGACCTTCACAGTCTTCTGAGGTGTTTATTGTGGAAAACAGAACAATAGCTGTGGAAAACAGGGCAATGGATGTGGAAAACAGGGCAATGGATGCATTTCCCTCGTGCTGCAGATCAGGAATTAACACAGTGGTGGACTAAACGTTGCATGCTGAACAGAGCCATAAGGTCAACACTGAAGTTCATGCAGCTGAGTGAGAAGCTGTGCTTGAGCTGCTGCAGAGCAGTGAGTGATCCATGCTCTGGCATTCAAACACCCATGCTGTGAGGGTCTGTGGATCTGTAGCTCCTGCACTCTGCCCATGCTACACAGACAGGATGAGACAGTGGGTCACTCACCTGATGAAAGGATCCTGGTGACACGTAGCTACAAAATGCCTTTAATACCAGGTGTAGCACAGTCCTGACTACCTGCAGATCACACACAGTCCGTAGGATGCCCCTGGTCAGCCCTAGAAAATGAAGGATGGAAAACTGGGCAGGGAATGAGTCTCTTTCCTCACAAAGCAAACCCTGGCTTCATCTTCTCTTTCCAGGTGAGTGGGGCTGAGCTGCACACGCTCAAATCTGCCTCCTCTCCTACTTTCCATATGAGATTGTTGCTCTTCCCTGCTCACCTGTCCCTCCTCTCCTCCAGGCAAGTGAGCAGAAGGGTGGGATTGGCAGCAGCAGCTCCTGCCAGAGGGATGTTTGAGGAGGGCTGCTACATTAGTAGCGAGGAAACGTGGAGGAGGAGGTAGCTGCCAAGGCAAGGGAAGAGGGATGCAGAGACAGATGGCTGTGGAGAATTCCCTGTGTGGGGAGCAGTGTGTAGGAGGTTGCACAACTCAGATCTGCTCCCCTCAGAACAGTCCAGACTGCATTACTCCTGTGGGCACTTAGATGATGCTCATCATCTCCTTCCCTGCATGGTTGTGCCAGCAGAGGGTGGCCACCCAACCGCTGACCCCCCGGTGTGCTGTATCTCTTCTTTCTACCCTTTGGTTTTGATTTGGGCTTTTTCTGGATGCATCACTCCTTTCTGATTATTCTGGAGGCACTCAGGAGAAATTTGTAACAGCAATAATGTATGGTAGGTTTGGCTGGAAAAATTCAGTCCAACAAAAAAATGTTGAGGTTTTGAAACTTATTTTCATTCTGTGTTGGAATAAAATCAAAGTCTCCCAAAAACTGCCTTGGAAACTGAGCAGAGAAATCTGTCAGGGACCCGCTGGGAGGCAGGAGGTCATTGTTTGGAGCTGAGCACAACAGGATTATGGCTCTAGGTTTCTCTTCCCACTTAAGAATGGGCCCTGGGCAGGGACTATTTGGAGGTGCTGCTGCTTTGTTCTGGTTTAGGCTACAAATTCCATTCTGGACCTCTTTACCAACAACTGTTTTCATTAGGAAAATAAAAAAAAAGAAAATCATTGCAATATATTTGCATTTTCTTTTGAAAGACTCCATGTAGACCTGAAATTGAGGCCTTGACACAGAAATTGTGTATGCAGGTTCTCAGCATTTGTTTCATTTTCCTTCTAATTATGTACAAGGCTGCGTGGCTCAACTTGGTGTTTATTTATTTTTTTTAACTTTTCAAATGTGCCATTTGCAAAATAACAATAGAAATCGAAACCACAGCAACTGAACTTCTGTGGGAAATGACCTGGCTTGCTTCTCAGCCACTGCTTGCCAGCTTCACTTCAGAAAAATCATCTGACCCTGGAGCTGCCTTCAGAAATGTGCTGAAGAGATTCCAAGGCATGTAGGGGATTAGTAAAATCAGTTCAGGAGCAACAACAGCACGACTCTGCACCTCAGGGCCCAGTTGGGCTGGAGAGATGAGCCAATCTTGTGAAACTCAAGGAGGCTCGATGCAAACTCCTGATAACTCTGTAAGGATGAGAGCTGGGGATGGCTGGGAAACAGCTCTATGGGAGGTGCTGGTGCCCTGGATCACCATGAGCCATACAGGAGCTAGCTGTGACCAGGTAGCAGGAGCACAATCCCTTCATCTAGGGATAAGTTTACTATCCTCTGCTCCATACTCATGGACCCAGAGGAGATAGAATCAGAACTGGTGAGGTTGGAAGAGGCCTTCAAGATCAACCAGTCCAACCTCTTGCCTGGAACTCCCAATCCCATCACTGCTTCTAAGCCACTACCACTAAACCACATCCCTCAGCACCACATCTGTGCATCTTCAAACACCTCCAGGGATACTGACTCCACCACCTCCCTGGGCAGCCTGTTCCAGTGCCTGAGAACCTTTTCTGGGATGAATTTTTTCCTAATACCCATCCTCAGTCTCCCTTGGCACAACACAAAGCCTCAATACAAAACTGGAATGGGATCAGTGTAGTAGCCTCAAGCTGGTCTGGGGTGGAGCAATTGCCTTGGGAGGAGAAGCTGTAGGATGGGATGGCTCAGCATGGGGAGGAGATGGCTCTGGGATGGTTGACAGCAGTCTCTAATAGCTGTGAGGGGGCAGCTGAGGAGATGGTGCTGGCTCCCGTGGCAATGAGACAAGAACTCTGATATTACTGTTAGGTAGCTATTTATACAACAATTTGTTTGGTTTGGTTTTTTAATTTCTGATAAACCTTCACCTTAGTGGTTGTGTGATTTATTTTGCCAGGCCTGGAGAGAAAGGGCTACTTTATGTGCAGGAAAGGGCAGGGCATTCCACCTCCTTTGATGAAGGGAAGAGTACTGCTGGGGGAAGAGCAGGAGACATGGATCCTTGGCTTTAGAAGCTGCCCCACAGTGGACAACCTGTATTGATATTGCAAGTTTTAATAAGATGGGGAAAGTTTTCCTGCCACATGCACTTCACTGGAGGCCCTGGGGAAATACCTGCTGCCAGGATTTTGTTTAGTACCAGTGAAATTTCACACACTCACACTCCTACACCCACAACTGCTTGAGTTTGTCTCCTAATAACATGGCCTAGCCCTAGAGATGGAGTAGATCTCTAAGGTCATCTCATCCATTTATCTTCTAATTCAGAATTGTGTCCTGCCCTAGGTAATTTCTGAAGCTCTGATCAGCCAAGTCTGAACAGACTGCTCTTTTCCAGTTCCTTGAAATACTGGTCCCCAATAGATGTCACTGTTTAGTAAATGTCACATGGAGAAAACTACTTTTAGGGACATTTTATCTTGCACTCTCTTGTATCTTGAACTGGTGGGAAGAAATAAAAGGTGCATACTCATGTCAGGGTCAGGAAGGATTTCCATCCCTTGGCTTTGTTTTGTTTGGTCTTTACTTGCTCTATACACAACAGATACTTGCAACATGATCATAATCTTCATATAATGAAACCGGTTTGGACTCACTTTCTCAGATTTGCTTGGACCAATCTCTTTGCAAATGAAACCACTGTAGATGAATTTATAGCCTGAGTCTTTTTTCCTCATTTGGCAGAAAGTGGTCTGATTTCACTAACAGTTCTGTGTGACAATCCAATATGGGCCTGATACATCCATGCAGGTGGGAGACCATTTTGCCCATGAGGGGGCATTAGTGACATTTATTCCTCAATTCATGGAAGGCCTTTGTCATAATATCAGCTCTAATCCTCTTTTCTGTGTCTGAAAGTAAATATATTAATACTCACCTCTTAAAGAAATGTTGCAGCTTCTTCTTGGTGTTCTCCCAGCTTATCTTCAGACACATGCAGCTGGGGCTGAGAACATGCTCAGCATGAGTGCGGCCTTCAGTTTTGGGCTCCCCAGTTTAAGAGGTACAGGAATCTGCTGAAGAGGGTCCAGTGGAGGGCTAAAAGGATGGTGAGGGGACTGGAGCACTGCCTGGTGAGGAGAGGCTGAGGGACTTGGTGCTGCTTAGTCTGGAGAAGACTGAGAGGGGATCTAATAAATGCTTATAAATATCTGAGGGCTGGGGGTCAGGAGTGGGGTGGACAGGCTCTGCTCACTTGCTTCCTGGGATAGGACCAGGAGCAGTGGATGGAAGCTGAAGCACAGGAGGTTCCAGCTCAACACAAGGGGGAACTTCTTGACTGTAAGGGTCCCAGAGCAGTGGCACAGGCTACCCAGAGAGGTTGTCTCCTCTGGAGCCTTTCAAGGCCTGTCTGGATGTGTTCCTGTGTGCCCTGAGCTAGGTTGTGGCAGGGGCAGTGGACTGGATGATTTCTTTGGGTCCCTTCCAACCCCTAACATGCTGTGATCCTGTGATTCGGAAGAAGGGAACTGGGGAGTTTGAGCAAGCATCTGAGGGGAAACTGGGCTGCAAGACTCTGCTGCAAATTTCAGCCCTTCAGATTTGTGGGACTTGCTGAAGGAAGGTTTTGTTTCAGCCCTGGAAAATGGCAGGAATCCTTTGTGCAAATTGGGTGCAGATGTGGGGCTGACTATCGCACATAAGCCACATTCTTAGATGTTTGCATGTTGGATTTCGCTTGCAGACCATATCCAATTTTCAAATTACACTCAGTTTCTTCTTCAGTTGCAGAAGCGGCAGCAGCTGTGGCCAAATCCCACTTGCTCCCTGGCCGATGGAGGGAGGGAGCCTGCTTGGGAAAGGAGGTGTTTGCTTTGCCTTGTTGTGTTTCTGCCGGAGAGGAGTAAGTGTGGGAGCAAGGGCTGGAGCAGAGCACACACAGCCATGCAGGCACAAGCCACCCCTTCAGGATGGGTGTCCTTCCCCTGCCTGTGGGCCAGCATTGCAAGGGATTCCCACAGGCGCAGACGGGTCTGGGCAGAGGGCCAACAGAGCTGTGACTATCAGCTGTGTGCCCTGACCCAAACTCCACAGCATAACACATCCATCATGTGTGCTCCCATGCACCGTGTGGCTGCCTGTGCTGCACGGCAGAGCTGGAAGAGGAGGCAAGCCCAAGTTTGCTTAAGGCTACGTGTTTCATTGTTGTACTCTGGGTGAGCATTTGTGCAGTCACAGTGTGCAGAGTACTGGGGAAGGTGCTGATATCTACCAGTGTCACATTCCCTTATCCCATGGAGGGCTGGGTCATTCCAAATTATCATAGAATCAGAGAATGGTAAGGTTGGAAGGGACCTCAAAGATCATCCAGTTCCAACCCCCTGCCATAGGCAGGGACACCTCCCACTAGCACAGCTCACTCAAGGCCTCATCCAACCTGGCCTTGAACACCTCCAGGGAGGGAGCAGCCACAACGTCCTTGGGCAACCTGTGCCAGTGTCTCACCCCCCTCACTGCAAACACCTTCCTCCTAACATCCACTTTCAATCTCTCCTCTGCCACTTCAAACCCATTCCCCTGGTCCTGTCATTACAAGACCTTGTCAATAGTCCCTCCCCAGCCTTCCTGTAGCCCCCTTCAGATCCTGGAAGGCTACTATAAGCTCTCCTCTTATCTTATACAGAATGCATTTTTGTTGTCTACAGTAGATGGAGAGAAGCCCTGAGGGAATTAATAAAACTCATGCCAAGAAGTTGTAACTTAGACATGCATAAGGAATAAATTAATTTTTAATACATTTTTTAAGAAGCACTTTTTTGGCTCAAAACCTTCCTGCCTGGTATGTTTATAAAGGCACCCGTAGCATACTCCAGTTAAGAGGCTGTCAGTGTTTCCACTGTAAACTCTCTTTGCAGAGGTTTATGTTATAATTCCAACATAAAATTCAATCCAGGTAAAAAAAAGGACTGGCATCAGTCTTGGCCTATGATTGATGTTTTCTTTAATTATCTTTTTTATTAACATTTGACTCACATTGATTAATAAAAATGATTTAGTCTTTAATTGTTGTTAAAGACAAAATGGGCTCCTGATGGGGTACAAATGAACTTCTAGGCATTTTTCACATTTGCACAGCCTAAAAACATTCCCCAAGCTTTCATTTCAGTACCATAAGTCATGCACTTATTTTCTGCTATGCCCTACTGTATAGCATTTAGGATGAAATATTATCCCAAGTCCTAATTGCAATGACCAAGTCCAGCTGATGCAAGCTATGCCTCAAGAAACGCTCTTGGGCATTTGGCACTTTGGGCTCCTGGCCCTGCAGCTGTTGCAGTCCCCTAGGCAGATGATGCATGGCAGGTCACTGGCTGAAGCTCACCTCACCAGCAGAGAGAATGCTTAACTGGAATCCCTGAGATGTGCAGGCTGCTGCATGCACCAACATGCCCCCGGTGCATTTTTAACCCTCTCTTAAACACACTCACAAGATCTCCACGGGAAGCAAAGGGCTCAAAATTGCATCCACCTCTTTCTATGTACTTATTTATTTAAAAAAATAATACTATTTTTAATTAGAAAGCTTTATAATTTAATAGCTGCTCATGAAAGCAGAAAAATCCAGTGTTAGCCTAATGATGTAGTTTCACTCTTATCAGCTGCTTTGTGCCTACAGGCTCTGTAAAGTTCTCTCAGTGCTGGGTAACGTTACACACCATATGTGTTGCCTGTAGTACCTCAGCACGACAGGGCAGATGAAGTACAGAGTTTACTCCTACCCTTTGAAGATTTATATCAGACCTTTTAACCTCCTGTGCAAACAGTTTGGGGATTTAATTCTTTTTATGATACTCAAACCAGCTTTTGTATTTCCACAAATGCTGTGTAGCTCACATGCTGTAAACAGGCAAAACTGCAGCCAGACTTCTGCAGATCAGGGCAAGGCATGACATAAGGGATGGGGTTCAAGGCTTTGTGAACTTTCTCTCTCACCAATTGGGGTTCACAAGACTTGTGGAGTTCATAAACTTTCCCCTCCTTTCTTACCCTCTTTTCACACAAATTTGAACAATCAAACATATTTGGGGTTGGGTGTTTTTTTGGGGGGGAGTGGGGTTTTTTTGTGTTTTGCATTATCATTGGGAGAACATGCTTGAAATTCAAACTTGACACATATGGAGACCATCTACAGAGCAATGCATCTGCAGTTTGCTAGTCCTTCACCTTCCTAGTTGGGCTGAACGCTGAACATGTTAGGAGTTTCAAGGCAGCCTCCCTGGAAGATGTCTGTGATATGATATTGCTTTTAATCAGCAAAGAAAGTCTACCTAACAGTGGGTTTTGTCCTTCTGTTGTCATTCCCACATGTCTTACAACTATGAATGGATGTATCACACACTGCATTACTGAGAAGTACTTTCATGGCCATGGAGCTGAATCAGAGAGAGATTAAATGACTTGGTGAAAGTCACACAGGAAATTTGTGACAGAGCCAAGAATTTCCTGAAAACCAACCTAATGTTTTTAATTATTCTTTGTTTTTTTTTGCCCTCCTTCCTCTTTGGTAGTGTTCAAGGTTGAGGTGAACCCTGCACTGAGCATTCATCTCATTAAGAGAAGATCTGCAGACCTTTTCTCCAAAGAGCATCTCTTGGTAGGGAAAGGATACAAAGGGCAGGAGAAAGGACTCATTAGCTGCACCCCACACACGTGTCAAACTAAAACACAGAGCCAGCAACACAGTTTGCTCCAGGCCACACAGGAAGTTTGCACCAGAGAAGAGGAATTTAATCTACCTCCCCCAAATCCCAGTCCAGCACTTTCAACATCTTCCCTAGCCAGTTCATATTTCATGTGATACACAGTCTATACTGTAGGGCTTTGGAAATAGAGAATTCTTTTTTTTTTCAGTCTCTCTTCCTCTATGAAATAATGTAATCCAGGAACATTTGCACTGAACTTTTGAACCTTTGATGTTTAAGTCAGTTGGAAATTAAGCAAACTGTGTTTCCATGTTGTTAATTGGAATCACTCTGCTCGGATCTTTTAGCAGCCTCCCTATGGTTAACTTCAGACTCCCATGGCAGCCCAAAAGGAAAGGAAATCATGTCCCATTAAATGAGTCAAACATTTTAACTGTACAAAACGGGGAGTGAAACCTTTTGAAAACTGAATCAGGAGAGTGACAGATGTCTGTGTGTAGATTTCTTCCTGCCTGGGTTGAAGGTCATTATTTTGAACTAATAGCTGACCCCTTTGGCCTCTGGAAGGCCATTATGCTTAATGGCCTGAGCTAATTTGCTGTGCTACAGGGTTGGCTGATCTTTATTTTAATCTCCTGCACCTTCTCCTGTTCTTGTGGGGAAAGCAACTGCTCTGATATAATCCAGTTGGCACCCAATTGCCTAGGGGAGGGAAGAGGCGAGCTGCTATGAGACAGGACTATACAGTAATTTACTGACACTGGGCTGTCCTGGCACAAAAAGAGGCAAGGCATATGCATATGTGCACATGCATACATGTACATGCTGTGGAAGGAGGCTGGAGAGCAGGAGAGTGAAGCTGTGTAGAGGAAAAGAAAGTGCAAGAGAGAGAATAAGGGAAAGTGTGAAAAAAGAGAAAGACTTGCACAAGGAAATCTACATTTCTAACCCCACTTTCTTCCTTATGAGGCACTTTGAAAGGATAACACCCAAATGATTTTCTACCAGGAAACAGAAAGAGCTTTGCTGTGTGCTCTTTGTCACAAAATGGGTTTGAAGTGGCAGAGGGGAGATTGAAAGTGGATGTTAGGAGGAAGTTGTTTGCAGTGAGGGTGGTGAGACACTGGCACAGGTTGCCCAGGGAGGTTGTGGCTGCTCCCTGCCTGGAGGTGTTCAAGGCCAGGTTGGATGAGGCCTTGAGTGACCTGTGCTAGTGGGAGGTGTCCCTGCCTATGGCAGGGGGGTGGGACTGGAGTATCTTTGAGGGCCCTTCCGACCTAACCATTCTATAATTCTATGAAATCAAATAGCCATTGGAAAAGCAAAATCCCTTTGCCAGCCACATGCACCCATGTCTCTCTCAGCATTTCAGAAGAGGTTGTTGTGAGTGGCCTGTTTGAAAACAAGCTAAAGTAGAAAACAAACACATAAAGAGCATCAGCTGCTAGGGACATATTCTCTGAGGTGAGGCAAGGTCTCGTGGGATGCTGCTCTCACAACCTTTGTGCAAACAGGGGAATTTTTGCTCCCTTGAAACCTTTCTGCATGCTCTCAGCCCAGGGGTGATAGAGGAAAGTCTGATCCAGGCAGGAGCAGTGTTGCTTAGTTGGGGTTAGGGGCTCCAGTGCCGCCAAAGCAGGGACTGCAGGTAAACACTGGGTAAAAGAAGGAGACAGACTCTTATCCCCACTCCACCCTCAGTAATTTTCCCCTGCTCCAAAGAGCAGTATGGCACAGATCTTTTGGGTTTTTTAATTTTCTTTTCTTTTCTCTCTCTCTCTTTCCTCCCCCCCTGCCTTAGTTGACATCATTTTGCCTTTGCTCCTTCTTTTGCTGATTCCTGTCTCCTGCACACATTCTATGCCCTGGGCAAGGGGAGGACACAGTGAAAAAATGTCAAGTCAGCAGCAAACTGAATATTTTACAGGATGCAAGAGCTCACATGTTAAGGAGCAAAGCTGCTCTATGTATGTGTGCTTTTGTGTCTGCAGCCACACATGCATGAAATATCCCAGAAATGTGCACAGCATGACTAACTACTGCAAATTACAGGTCCTTTTTTCCTTCCTTTCCCCACTCATTTTCTATGGTCTCTTACTCTTGCTGATACCTTGTCTAACATGCTGTGACTGGCTGGTAATGGAGGCCTGTACACTGCTGCATATCTGTGCCATGCAGAAAACTGCAGAAGTAGCAGGACCTTGGAGCTGTGTATCAGTGGTTTCTCCATCTGCACCCATCGCAGCAGACAGTGAGCAGTTCCCCTCTCCTGGGACATCATTCCTTTCTGCACTGGAGCTTGCTGGATGTGTGGTGGAAGTCCCAGACATTCCTGACCCTGCCCACCAGACAAACCACTCCTGCACCAGTCCTGCCAGCAAAGTCAGTGGAAATGCAGGGTTTGCCTCCACAGTTCAGACCCAGTTCTGGGCCTGTTCCTCTTAACATTGTCTGACTTATCATGACTAAATTGTCTCTAACAGCAGCTTTGATGTTCAGGGGTTAAAGAGAAAACCATCAGCTGATATGCTCAGGTCTCAGAATTCTTAAATATATCAGAATTATGCTCTTGTACTTAGTTTAAAAACAACAAAAACAAAGCCAAGGAGGAAAAAAATTGAAGGCTGCATAGGTGAATTTCTGTTATTTCTGGCACCCACTCAACCCCTGAGGCCTCTTGGACTTGCCATGATGGATGCTGCACAGGGAAAGGATTGCTGGGCCAGCAGTCCCAGGACACTGTGTTCCTCTGCCACATTATAGGAGTATGGAGTAGTCCCATGGCACAACTCCAGTGCCCTGGGCATCTCTCCTGTGCATGGAAAACCCTGAGCTGCCTTTGTAGTGCAGCTTCACACTTTGGGATACAAGGAGAGCTCAGGCTCCAGGATCTCCCTTGTTTGGTGTGTGCACCTGAGGGGTATTAAACACACCTCTAATCTTCCCGTCTACATCACCCTGAAAATTTATTATACGCCCTCTACATTTTAACCAATCAATTGGAAAACTAATTTTAAAAGCAATTTCTTGCAGAGAATCAGTCAAAAGAAAACAATTAAAAATCAAGAGCGAAAAATTATCTGTCTGGAACAGCACACAGCTCGCGTAGTTTTGCCATGCATGCAGCAGGGTTATCAAGGTTTTTTCTCTCTTTTTTTTCCTTCCCTCCCTCCCTAAGTCCTTTGTGAGACGTTCAGGTTTCTAATGATTTGGGGGCTGATGTTCCCATACAAGCTTGCCCCTGGCGCAGAGTACCCTGGTAAAATAAAAGGCTTCCTGCAGGTGGTGCTACAAGGCTGCAAGTACATTTAATTAGAACAGGCACCAAAAGTCCCTCCGTATCCTTTTCCCTCACATCACAGCCCTGTGAAAACCTCTAGGTGAGGGTAGCTCCTTGTAGGCAGCAGAGTTCAAGCTAGCTTCAAATGAAGATGTACAGATGAAGCATCCTGGAGACTTGGACTTAACTCACTGGCTCAGCTGCACTGTTTCAGCACTGCTCACAATCAGATGTGTGTTAAGAAAACCATTTCTCCTCCCTCTGCACATTCTGAAGACTGTTGTGGACTCACTCTCCATGCCCCAGTGACTCAGGCAGTCAAATATTATGGTGCAAAATGAGGATTAGTTAGCTGTAAAATGTCGTGTAACAGATAGGTTAGTACCTTACACCTCACAGCAGTAGAACTAATGTCCAAGCAACAGACAAAGTGGGGAGAAGTCACAAATACGTAAGACAGAATAAATAAATAAATAATAATTTAAAATTATAATAAGCACTGAACCTGTCTGCTAATGAAAAATCCTTTGTAGTTTAGGAATCTCTGATTTTCTACAGCCCAGGTAAAATGTATTGACTGAGCCACTCTAAACCAATGGCTCACTCCTGCATAGGCACAGCCAGCAGCCTTTTCTCTTTTGCTTTACATGGCATTGGATGGCCCAGCACAAAGAGGACATTAAATAGGAAGCAAGCTGTGGAGAAAATTAGTGCCATTTAACACATTCATCACCTGTATGGTCTTTAGAAGAAGATTGCTGTTCTGCAGATTTTGTTGTCTTAAAGATTGTAGGGAAATTGTAGTGTTTTTCCTCCCTTCTTACCTGGTCATTTGCTTTGTTGTTGTTGTTTTTGGTTGGGTTTGGTTTGTCTTTTTCCCTTTATTTCTCCTTTACACTATTTATTTATTGACTTATTTATTTTATTATTATCTTCTTCTTTCTTCTTCTTCTTCTTCTAATTCTTCTAATTCTTCTTCTTCCTTCTAANCTTTGTCTTCTTTTCTTCTTCTTTGTCTTCTTCTTCTAATAATAATAATTTTTATTTATTATTTATTTATTTATCTATCTATCTATTTATTTATTTTTCACTATTGTGAAAAGAATGAGGAAATCAAAAGTTAAAATCTTTGGAAAACAAAACCAAAATAAACCAAAACCAACCAAACAAAAGAGACTTTTTCTAATTAAACACAAGTCAACCTATTTTCAAGTTTATAATTGCTTCAGTGTTCATTTTTATGCCATATCTGCTCATAAGACATTGTTGCCTTTTTTCCTATGAAAACAAATGTATCTGTTTGCTAGTCACAAACTATTGCAATCCATGGCACCTGCAATTAAGATAACCTGGCATGGCATCCTGTGAGCTTCCCCCACTTGTGCTTGCTCAGGGAAATAAAACAATTAAGCCATCAACAGAACAGCATGTGAGGTTGTCAGATCAGGAAAAAAATGAAAGCTGAATGATGATGTAGCACCAATCCCTCCACAAGAAACAGCCTCAATTGAATACAAAATGCAATAACTATAATAAAAATGTATGAGATTTGGCTCTCAGCTAAGCTTGAACCTTATGCTTTAATTTGATTTTGTACTTTCTTTTTTTTTTTCCCTCTTACTTATGTATGCACCTGAAATTTTCTCCAGGAATTTAGAGGGAGAGGCATAGCTGTGGAGGATTGGTATCCAGTTCTTCAGTGCTATGTCAATGAAAGTCATAGAATCATAGAATGGTAAGGCTGGAAGGGACCTCAAAGATCATCCAGTTCCAACCCTCTGCCATAGGCAGGGACACCTCCCACTAGCACAGGTCACTCAAGGCCTCATCCAACCTGGCCTTGAACACCTCCAGGCAGGGAGCAGCCACAACTTCCCTGGGCAANTGCAGAGCCCAAACTCTCTCAGCCTGTCCTCATAGCAGAGCTACTGCAGCCCTCTGAGCATCTTTGTGGCCTCCTCTGGACCCTCCCCAACAGTTCAATGTCCTTCCTGTGCTGGGGGCTCCAGAACTGCACACAGGACTCAGGGGCACAGGTTGCCCAGGGAGGTTGTGGCTGCTCCCTCCCTGGAGGTGTTCAAGGCCAGGTTGGACAAGACCTTGAGTAACCTGTACTAGTGAGAGGTGTCCCTGCCTATGGACTAGATGATCCTTGAGGTCCCTTCCAACCTTACCATTCTATGATTCAATATTCCTTATTTGATGTAATTCCTTATTTAATGTAATATTACAATTGCACAAGGTATTTTTTGTGTTTATTTTTAATCAGGTGGAAGCCTGCATGCACACAGTTTCAACATTCAGGAAATGTGTTTTCAGGAAGGCATCCAGCCACGAGTTCTTGAAGAAATCAGATAGACAAAGGGAACAAAGAGACATGTTTTGGATGTTTCTTTGAAAAGATCCAGTCTGCAGCTGAAGTGCATAGTGGAAATAAATGAGATCAGAAAGCTTCAGTGTCTGCACACACACATCTTTCCACCTCTTCTGCAGAAGACTTTGCCTTAAAGGGTTAACAGTTCATGTTTTTGGAGACACTATCCTTGAGGACTACTCATATGTATGTTATTTATGGCCTTCTTGAAACACATCAGTGTGTCCTTGAGGGTGCAGGAGAGACTCTGTGCCCAGACTTTGCACTCCAGGGGTTTCTGCAGATAGCAGTAGAGCTCCCTGGAGGATTCTTCCTCTACTGCTCTTGTATTTTATGACTCTTCTTTTCTCTGAATGAGTCCCAGAGCTTTGTGTGGGTCAAGCCACAGAGACAAGATTAGAAGAGGACACCTGATTTGCAGAGCCCAAAACTTTGTGAGGTACCTTGTGCTTAGTAGCTCAGTGCCATGGAGATGGAAGTGATTTATGAACAGAGGCATCAGCAGGGATTTAGACTTGCAGCATAATCCACTGATGGGAACATGGAGGGTTGAGGTCCAATGACAGAAAACATTTGTCCAAACCCAGTGGTGGGTTCAGATACCTCATGTGGCATTAAGGTTACCACTAGAGGAAATTGCCTTCTTGTGGATTTATTTTTCTGCAGTCTATAAAATTCTTCTCCACAGTTATTTTTATCACTGCCCTGTCCATGTCAGCATGGAACTGATGTGAAGGCCAACCAGATACTGGCTGTAAAACACTCATCAAATTACTGTTGCTATCACTGCTCCTCTGAAAGAAAATCTCTGCTTCTGCATTTCTTAAGGTGCTAGAAATACAGAGCAAAGCTTCAGTGATTGGAAAATCACCTGCTCTATATTTACCTGTGAAAGGAAATGGCTGTGCTGTCTCCTTGGTGAACCTACTATTAAGGTACTTCTGGAGCTTAGAATTTCATGGCTGTACCCACTTCAAACAGGAGACACAGTACTGACACAGCAGACATCTACCTAAAACCACCAGAAAAAGCAGAGTCTAGTAGGGAGAAAGAGCAAGGCATCACTTACATAACAGAACTGCAGGGTTTTTGTATTCATTGAAGAATTTCCCCTGGCTGGGTAGTCTGTTGACATAAATGTGAAGCAACTGAAAACCATTTCTGTATTAGTGCTGGGTTCAAGTGCTGAGAGAAGCTTGGTGTAATTCCTTCCTTTCTTTTTCATCTGAAACCATCATCATCAACCTTGTTTCATAGAATCAAAGAATG
>VWYK01021109.1:5734-40573 GCA_013399775.1 Semnornis frantzii | reverse complement strand
TGTGGGAAGTTGGATAACACCCTGTGACTATAGACTGGGGACAGACCGGAAGTGGAGCAGTTTTTGACTCTCACATTCAAACCCTTAAAACATTTTCAGAAATCTTTTTTCTTAACATTCAGTAAACCAATACTTGCTTATAAAATTGAAGGCTGAACATAGAAGAAAATGTAGCAACCTCTTAGAGCATTTATGTATTGAAGGTCATTTCTGCAATGCTCCTTATGGGTAATCCCTGCCCGTTTCTGTTCATACTAGGGTATATAGAACCACATAAGTCAAGAATAAAAAAAGGTTCTCTGTTTAAAAAAGAAGTTGTAAATTGCTGTTAAACTGGTGTGAATTGCTGGTTAAATTGGTGTGAATCCGTAAACTTTGAAAATTTGTACTCTGCTGTTTGTTGGACTAGACCTATAATAATAAATTGCTCAACAAAGTGCTATTCAAAGTAAATCTTCAGGTAAATGCAGGATAGACTGTCAGAGTGTCTACTGGAGAAGGTCTTACTGAAGTGTTATGAATAGATTTTTATTAAGTGTTCCTAAGTAAAGTATGCATATATTATGTACTTCAGAAGTTAAAAAAATACTGCATTAAGATCTTCAAGATTGCTTTTTATAGTGATGGATATATGCAGTCAGTAACACTTAGATAAAAAGAAAATACAATCATAAGTTCCTGTAAATGTAATGCTAATTCTCTGAGATACCATTTTCTTAATTGCAGAAGTATCTTACAGCCGTCCAAGTATTTAAGCAAAAATGTCCAGCAGGATTTTAAAAATTACATTCATGGGAATTCTGTATTTCTTTGCTATTTTCCCCCTTAATTAAATTAAGTTCAGCCAAAAAGTCAGGGTAGCTCAGGATTTGAGTAAATTAAATTTACCTATCATGTCTGTGGCGGTATCAGCACTAGACAGTAATCTAGCACAAGGACTGAGCTTCTGTAGAGATTTAAAAATAGAGCACCAAGGAACCCTGGAGCCAGAGAGATAAATGTGCACCTGTAATATGGTGTACCTAACATTCAGTCAAAATAACAATGAAACTGAAGCAGCAAAGGTAGAGTCAAAAGATTCTCCTTTAAAAAAAAAACCAAACAAACCCAAACAAACCCACACATTTCCCAACACTGCCTCACCTCCGTGTCTTTCACAAGTACAGCACTTTTTCTGACTGTATTTTCAGGTAAATATTTATCCATGTGATGGATGGCAGAATTGTGTACTGCCACAGGAAGTTGTGCTTTCTTGTGGCATTTGGCACATATACCTCCTGAAAACAGAAAAGTGACGAAAACTGGCACCACCAGGTTAAAGCAAAATCTTCTTTGCTTTTATTATTAGATTATATTAATAGTCTTTATGCAAATGGTATTGAAAATTGTGTTAAAAGGCCTTGGCTCAGAAGCTGATTTCATCATTCTTGGAGAATGGTACAGTTTCAACAGCAGCTGAAAGAAGCATTGGCTTTTGGTGGTACAATGTTTTGAGAAGCCCACCTGAGAGCGATGTGCTGTATTTTATTGTTTATTTTTTTTAATAGGCCACTTATATTCCCTGGCATTGCTGGTTGTGATTCACAATACTGACTAAATGTCAGATTTACCTTGCAGAAGTGAGGTGCTGATGGCCTTGTCTTTATAGTTCATAAAAGTTTAGCTTTTATTCATTTATACACCTGGCATTTTATCTTAATTTTATGTAGTGTGTGGGCAGAAATATATAAAGTTAATGTGAGGTGACCATACATTTATTTATATATACTTATGAGTGTTGTAATTCAGTATAATCTGTGCAATCTACATGGCTTGAAAACCTCAAGTAAAGTTTTGCATCCCAAAGTAAACACAAGTAAAAAGAGATAATTTTTTTATCCTATGCTATTTAAAAAACCAAAACTTAACAGTTGGAACTGGCATTTCTTTAGCAAGGTTTAAGTTCAACTTCCATAACTTGAATAAATTGCAGCTTTAAAAACATTTTTCTTCAAAATCAGCCTTTCACATTTACAGTACTCTCACATTTATATATTGCTACTCTTTCATGTAGCACGGATAGTAAATTTTTTTTTAAATTAGGTTTTTTATATGAATTCCCAATGTTTGTTTATGTTTGGACACTGACAGTAACTCACTCATTTCTACTGGCAAATGAAATATCTTTTTAATCGTTAATAAACAAAACACTTCAATTTATTTTAAATGAAAGTGGGTTTTTTTTTTACGCAGCACAGTATTATGTCATAAAGTATACATTATCCTGGATCTATACTGAATATAAGTTTTCAAAGGCCAGTTCAAAAGGAAATGATACTTCTTTTTTTCTTTCCCAAAACAATTACAGTTGATAGGTCTGCATTGATTTATATGGATTCCATATGTGATGCTTTCCTCTTGAGTGTTACTAGAAAGGGGAATTTGTTAGGTGACCTGGTTTCAGTTTTCCTTCTATGTCTGAAATTTTCACAAAATCTTACTTGAGTGTGATTAATCTAAGTGAGTTTGCATTACTCCCCTAAACTGTTTATCTTAAGGAACTAAGTACTTGGCCTTGTGCTGGAGTTTATCTGAAAATCCTCTCCCAGCAGGCTGCTATTATCAAAGCAAAATTGAAGTCAAGATTTCTTAAGTACCTGTTGGAGAGGAATGAGTAAGCTCTGGTTCTGACTCTTTTGAACAGAAGAGCCTTTCAGATTGCCTCTTTGTAACTGGTAATCCTGTAAAAAATTAATTCAGTTCAAAGCTTTTATTCCTACCAAGTGCCATCTACACCATTTATCACTTTATGTCCTCACCAGCTTGATTTGACTTTTTTTTTGGCTCTGAAACAGGCAGTTTCATACCTCACTAGGTAGAGAGGGGTGTCTTACTCTCCACTGACCATAATCCATGAGCCTGCCTTGAGGATTTGACCTGCTGTAAATAACACAGCCTTTGAAAAATCTCTGTTTGATGCAGAACCTGAACTCATGATGCCAATTGCTGTCTTCATCAGTAGTACATAGTAGGCTAAACACCAGGTTTATCACCAGCATGTAAAGCCCAGTCACACCAGTATCTGGCATTGCTAGGGAGTGGAGAGGTATGGTGCTCACATTCCCTACATTAGACATCCAGTTTTGATGCCCGAACTATGGTTTGTGGTCATCTAGTAGAAATGTAGAGATGTGAACAAGTTTTAAGTGCTCTGAATTTGTACCTTTAAGTAAGACACCATGAGTAACACAATGTAAGGAACATCTCTGTCTGGCAGTGCTAGAGACCAGGCACCTTTACAGAATATTTTGGTAGATAACTACCTGCCTATCCTGGTTTTACATTGTTCTTCATGGAATCTGAGTGGTTTCTCAAGTCAAAACAAACTCTCAGCAGTAATAATAAAGCATAAATGCTGAGCATGACAAATGAAATAAATATGTCTGTGAGTATTCTAGCAGTTAAATCTCTTGGTGCATCTCATATCCATCTACAGGTTTTCCTCCATCTATGTGATGTCTGGCTGCCTGCTGTGATTGAGGTAGACCCTGATCATCTTGGTGTTGTGGGGCATACCAAATCCCTTCTTCCCCCCCATTCCATCTCTGGAGGTTTGAACAGGGGAAGAAGAAGGCGTGAACAACTGCTTTCCTCCCCTCCCTTGTGGGCTTGAAGCAGGAATAGCAAAGCTGCCCTTTTCCACATGTGTACTGACTCATGGGAAAGCCTGCACTAGAATCAGCTGGAGATTGCCTGGATTCGTCACGCCCAGTGTATATGGCAAGTGGACACATTGCCTAGGAAAATATAAATAGAATGAGGAAAAAAGTGCAGAGTTCCCACTTTAGGACCGTTCCCACTTTAGCACGGAGCTCACTCTCGCACCATTCTATGCAGTTCTGCTCTTGCACAGTTCGTGCTGCTCCACCACCAGGCTGCAAGTCCTTAGGTCTCTTTGACAGTGAGCTGCCAGTAGTAGCACCTGGACCTGGCTTCTCACACTGTATCCTGACTTCCTACTTGCTACCACAAGCTGGGCAGCATGCCAGCAGTTTGGCTTTTCCCTGTGTTGCTAAAGCAGTGTCTCTCCATGATCTTTTGCCTCGTGGAAGCTGTGTCTGAGACACTTTGACTTGGGCAGGTTTTATTCACCTCGGACTTTGCTGTGTGGGATCCACAAGGTGGATATAGCTTGCAGTTTCAGAGGCTGCCACAGAGAAATTCATCAGGGATCATCACCGAATTCCTACCTTACTTCTGTGAGTAAAATCTGTTCCCTAGGTTCTCCACTCAACCTGATTTTAATTTTGGTAGAACTGTCTTGTACCTTAGCCTTTTCCATTTCCTGACTTTCCTAAATTACTAAACTTGCCCATAAGCATCCTTGTGAAGATTTCCCAACCGAATTAGAACCTCTAAATAAATCTGAACTAGTTCTGTATAGTATATAGGGGGCAGGGCTTTTATAATTCCTGCCTCGGCCAATTAATCCCCAACCAAAGCACTTGGTAAACAGTCGTCCATGCCTACGTCTGAGTTTGTTACTATTCTCACTCTTATTTGCAAATGCAGATGGTAAAATAATTTCTTCAAACTTTAGAAGAAACCTACTTTTCTATACATCAACTTCCCTTTAATTCTTAATGTACATCTCTCTCATAGTGTGATTGTAGTGGTACTAAGACAAATTAATAACTAGGTCTTATTTTTCAGCTCGTAATGCTTGTTAACACTTGGGTCCTCCAGATTGTGTTTGTCTTTATATTGTTTGTAAGCAGGTCTTTAAAACAACTCTCGTAATAGCAGCAGCCTCTGATAAATAATAAATAATAATAAGTAGGTGATTGCTTACATTTTAAGGTAGCAGCAGTTGTCACTCTCTCATTTTCATCAGTGATGCATTGAAATATTTCCTCTCAAATGAGTTAAAAATCCAGAAGGTTTCCACTTGCTCAGAGATATGGATATTATCTATAAAATCAAGATGTGCTTGCTCAAATATTAGAAGATTTGTCTTACGGAAACAATTAGGAATCAAAGGCTGGAAGTGGTCACACCATCAAAAGTAGATTAGTCTATTTTCTTCCTGCTGGACTGTTTTTCGTTTGGAGATGCATCAGTGTAAATATCAGATCAGAAAAGTCTATGTTTTACAGAGGAATGTGACCTTTATTGTAAAATGAGCTACTATATTCCTTTAGCAGTTCCGAGTATCGATGGATTTATAGTTTCTACATTTCCAAACAGTAAGCTTGTTTTTCTAGCAGGTTTAGTTTATGCTACTTGCAGGCCAAGCAGTTTCTCAGAACGTACAACGTACTCAGTGGCATGAAGAGTGAATGAGGGTTAAAAATGATGAAGGTTAAGGAAATGCACTACACTTCCTTTTAGTAATCTGAAATTACTTTGAAATGAATCATTATCAATGAGCTTAAAAAAGGTATAGAAATACTGTGCAACTGCTTGGCTAATAAAGGGACTGCCAGCATCTTTATTTTATAATAATCTTGAAATAAAGGTGCTGTTTAATAAAACAGGCAAATATGGATAATTTACAAATTGCTATTATAGCAGTTATTTTAAAAATAAAGTGAATATGGACGATGTAAAATGATTCCATTTTGTTTTAGCTGCATTTCACAGTCAATACCAGCATTTCACAGCAAGATGACATCACTTACATTTGTGTGAAGTAGGATGCCTCTGCTGTGAAGGTAACCAGCAGATCTACTCTATCAGCACTGAACTGGTATGTAAAACCAGTGTCTGGTCTGGATGCAATTTTTTATCAGGGATATCACATTTACCCTCTTGCTTTATTCTTCCTTCTGCCTCCAATTGCCCACCGTCTATCTAGAGCTAACTAAGTCAGCAGCGACTGTGCTCACAGTGCCCGTTGGTGGGAGGTTTGGCCCGTGCTGTTTTGTGTTAACCTGAATGCATCCTCTTTGCCTTTGCCCAGCTTGTCTGGCAGCAGGAGGACACAATGCTGATTTGGACTCTCATGGTCACATCTGTAACAAATACAATCTTTTTCCCTTGTAGCTGCAGAACTTCAGAATCAAAATATGAGTGAATTGTAAAGCATAGCTCAACCTTAACTGAGCAAGCAGGAGTCTTGCATGTCTCCTATACCCACAGGTTATATCGCTTGTGTACAGCTGGGTGAGAGTCCTGCCTTTCTGCCTGCCCAGCTGTGGATACAAAAGGATCTGATGTAGTTTCTTCTGATATTAATAGTCCTCTGTCACAAACATAATTTCCTGCCATGTGTAGCATTTTTGCTTATGACGAAGGTAAACTGTTCTTCCTTTCTGAAGAACAAATGGAATTTTTAAAGCTTTGCTACTGTGAGATGCTGCTGCTCAGCTCTTACCCTGTATATTCCCATCATGTCCAACTCAGCCTCTCTTTTATGTATCATTCTGGCTTTTTTTGCTGTTGTTATTGCCCTTTTCCCCTCCTGGACATGGATATCTAAATTGGTTTTTCAGCAATTGGTCTCCTGCATTGTAATGGTGCATTATAAGATAATGATAGTTTTCTTTTGACTTTTTATAATATTTAATTAAGGATTCAAAAGGATCTTTTCTTTGTGTTGATTCTTGCTTAGAGGGGGAAAAAGTCCCTCAGGAGAACTACTAAATTATTTCTTAGTAAGGCAGGCTTGTGAGGCTTTGTTTCCACCAGATTAACTAAAATACATGCTGTCTGTTCACTTAAGTCACAAAGGCCCTGATTCTAGGAAATGAACTGTTAAGTTCAATGGAATGACTTCTACCCAAAGTTACTCAATTTAGCAGGAACTCGTGCCAGTGCAGTTTGTTGCTGGTAGGCACAGTAGTTTTTAGAGTAATATAATTTTTCTGCATTCCACTGACAAATGCAGAATCTTGCAAAATGTTGAACTTCTTGCATCATGTGTTTTTTCCTGTGGTGTTCATAGTAGACCTTTATGTCTCTCTTATCTTCTGTAAATCCTGGGGCAAAAAAGTACTTCATTAGCTCATGACAAGAGTTTTATTTGCCAAACTCAGTTTGCAGGTGCCTTAACATATAGGTCATCTTCCACTTTGATGGCAGCACAAATTGCATGGATACGGTAACAGTTTATTGTAAACTGGTCTAGTTGAGAATGTCCCTGCCGACTGCAGCGGGAGTTGGACTGGGTGACCCTCAGAGGTCCCTTCCAACCCAGACCACTCTATGATTCTATGATATCAGTATTATATCTAGTGTTCATTTTTGAAGCTAAAAATATAGGCTCCGTATGTTGTTTCCTGTTCCTTGGCTAAACCTTTGCCTAGTGAATGTGTCAAACTTCTTTTTCTCTGCAGTGATGCTGTTCTGCCTTGAACAGGTTGAAATGGTTGAGGATCTGTTCCCCAAAATGGAAAACCCTGAAACTTTTTATGTAGCTGAACCTGTTCAGTTCATATTCCATTATCCTCTGGGATATGATTTACTGTTCAGGTACATAAAAGCTGATTAAAATTGTGTCTTCTTTACTCTGATTTCTGCTTCTGAAAGATGAAAACACAGGAACTAAGGTCTTTTCTTCATGTCAAGAGCTACATTTCTCAAAACTTTCTTGTTTTCTCAGACCTGATCACACAAAAACCCTGCTCTTGAAGGGAGAGAGTTATTATTGGAGTATACTTTCTGTATCTGATGTGTGTTTGATTACCACTTCACTACTATTTATTATCATCATAAAGCTGTTGAAACTGTTAAATCAGTTTTCAGAGAAAAATCTGAAACAAAGCCACAAAGGTAACATGTGACAGTGTGAAGCCTTGAAGAGGGCCTTCTCAGATCCTAGACCAATCATGTTAACCACTGGATCTTACGTTCTAAAGAAAAAGTCTTGAGTTGTTTTTGTTCTCCTTTTTAGGTATTATGGAAAAGTAAATCCTAAATATTAACGTTAAATATTTTTTGAGAAGAAAAATATCCCTACAGAAAACACTGATGAGAGTTCCAATAAATACTGCTTTTATAAATGACAAACCTTTGTTTCATTTTCGTCATGTCCCACGAGAAGTAAACAGAGTAATGTTCAACTAGTGCATTATTTAGCGATTTCTGGAGTACATTTTGAAAGAGTCATACAGAGCTCTGTCCACAGGATTCCCATTAAACACAATAGGAGCTGCATGGCTGAAGTCCTGCAGAGCAGTTTGAAAATGCATCCCGTGCTGTGCTGAAGATAGATGATTAAAGAAGGAGTGCTTGAACAGGGAGGAGGGAGTGATGTTGTGATTCTCCATTTAGGGCTATAGTTAGACTAAAAATCCTCCTCTAAACTCTTCTTAAATGATCTTCTGTTGGAGTCCTAGTAGCTCTTCAAAAGAATGTGATACAAATTCAATGTGTTACAAGTAATTAAACATTTGTACCTTAGAGATGTCCTTTCACTTCACTTTACACTTACCTTTTTTATTGCTGCTCCAGTGACGAGTTTGACATTTTGATCCTGTGTATTCTGATGTGTTTCTTTCCTATTGTTACTCCATACAATAACACAGAGGCATGAAAGTGTCACTGCCTTTTCCTCTTCCTCCACTTTCTCCCCTTGCCTAGTCCCTTTCCCCACCTGTTTCCCCACTCCTCCCCTTTTCCTTTTTTCCTTCCCCTTCCACTTCTCCTTCTCTTTCTTTCTTCTTGCATCTCATTTGCACTTTACTAATCTACCCTTCTTTCTGTTCTCTTTGTTTTTTGCTAGGCATGCACACATTCAGAAAAGGAGAACATTACAAGTTATTAATGACAAAATATATCTAGACCTTTCTTAGGGCTCTTTTTTGTTTCCAGTTCACAAATAGTTTAATTCAACCTTTCTTGCTCATTGCCATCAAAGCTGATGATGCTATATATGACACTATTCCAGTACTCTTCTGTGTGCATTGCCATGTATTTTTATTGCCTCATTATCAACTGCATGGTTGTAGAAGGGCTGTCAATATAATTGTAGAGAGACTACCACTACCTAATGATACAGGTAATTAAGCCCTTGGAGACCATTATTGTGACCATATATTACTTGTTTAGGCCATTTTACTATGCTGCTGGAATCTGGAAATCTACAATCAGTAAGCTTTCCTTCTTATGTCTCTGACATGATTTGTTTTTTGTGCCTGTTTTCAACCAACTGAAATTTAAGGCCTGAATAGTAATTACTTCTACATCCTAGGTTTCTGTGGTGCTATATATATATTGCTGTTTATTCAATCTGTTCTCCAGAAGGGTAAACTCCTTCTGAGCTGGGCACCAGTAGAATAGGAGACTGTGTTGTTCCAGGGAAGTGCTGCAGGAAACCCACAGAGAAGGAAACCATTCTTCAGCCTCAAGGCAAGATACTTCGTGTTCAATGCTCGCAGTCATTCCTCATCTACTTTGAGGAGAACCACAGGGAGGCATTTCATTTATGTGTTTTTCATTCCATAACTTGGTAATTTGGAGCCTGATGTTTGGTTGTCTGTGGTTTGGTCACCCTTGTCACGTGAGATGGTCCTTGTGACACTGGGAGTGCATCACAGCTGAAGAGAAAACTCTTGATCCTGGCTACTCAACGAAGAACTGTCTCATACCCTCTGTTTGTGAGTGTCCGTTTGAACTTCCAAAGCAAGATTTCTGCTGAGGAGAAAAAAGGAAAAACAAATTGTACACATACCTGCAGCAGTACATTATCCCCTTTAGGAATTAAAATATTATCGTGTCATTTATTGTAGCACAGACATCCCTTGGAATATTCCTACACATTTCATCCATCTTTGCTGATGTTATGTGTTGAGACTTTTGGGAATTCATGACTGAATTGAAAAATCTCCTTTCTTTTGTTATTGTAGCTTGTATGAGAGAGTTGGGGCTCTTCAGCCTGGAGAAGAGAAGGCTTTGAGGAGATCTTATAGTAGCCTTCCAGTATCTGAAGGGGGCCTACAGGAGGGCTGATGAGGGACTATTTACAAGGTCTTGCAATGACAGGACTAGGGGTAATGGGTTTAAACTGGCAGAGGGGAGATTTAGACTGGATGTCAGGAGAAAGTTCTTTACAGTGAGGGTGGTGAGGCACTGGCACAGGTTGCCCAGGGAGGTTGTGGCTGCTCCCTCCCTGGAGGTGTTCAAGGCCAGGTTGGAGGAGGCCTTGAGTGACCTGTGCTAGTGGGAGGTGTCCCTGCCTATGGCAGGGGGTTGGAACTAGATGATCCTTGAGGTCCCTTCCAACCTTTCCATTCTATGATTCTATGGTTCTATTAAATTTAGAAATCAAAAAGAAATTATTAAGAATTGGTGTTGTCTTTAAAATACTCTTAAGTGAGTCTTGTAGTTGGGAAGAAGCATCATGAATTCTTGCTATTCTTTGTATTTGCGATCATCTGAGCTGATCCAAGTTTGAAGTGGGAAACTTTGCTGTCATACTTGAGTCCTGTGTAGGTAACCTTTGCGGGAGTTGAGCCTTTTGGCCTTTGCAGTTGGCTGTACTCTATCAGGAAACAGCTGTGACTGTCTTGTGAATTTGATTTTTTATGTAAGACTTAGGTTACTGAACCAAACAGGGAGTGGCTTCTTGAATATTTATTTACTTAGACTCACATTCGCTCCATTAGTGTTTTTTAAAAGGCATTAAATTCACAAATAACATTTTAAGGGAAAAAGAATGCAAGAATTTAATGAACTTCACAGTCTTTGCCTCTGAAGGCATCAGGGCATGTTTTGTGCTGTTTGATGTAATGAAACTTTCTGAAGAACTTCAGTGATATGTATGCTTAGCAGTCACTAAATCAACAGGATTAGGTACCTTTCTGTACAGCAAAATATGCATGCTCAGGAGCCGCTTAATCGGAAGAATTACATACTGTAAGTGTTTTGCATATAAGTGTTTGACTGCCGAGTCAGAGGCAGAAAACAAGTCATGCCAATTTCTGCAAAAGGCAAAAAAAAATCCCTCTTCTCAGCTCTCTTCTAGCTGCTATCTGTACTCTGGACAACTCAGGTGGGTGTTGACCACTGCACTTTGGAGGCTGAGCCAGAAACCTTCACAGTGGGCTGTGTGGCGTGAAAATGCCTAAGAACAGCTTGTTTACATTGTGCAGGGTTCAGCAAATGCCCGTTGATGACAGACTTTGTTTTTATCTTGCGTTTCTCTTGTACCTGCTTTAACTCCACAAAAGCTCACTCCCATACAGAATCTTTGCTGTTTGTGGAAAACACACAGAAATTTATGTAGCTGTGTCGAGGTGGTCTTGGTGCCATCTCGAAGCTGTGACTCAGAACTGAACAAGAGGTTTTTAGTTTTGAATGACTTCACATTCCACTAAGTAACTTAAAGCATTTGTAGTTAGTCTGCATCACAGTGCTTATGTACAAGATTAATTATGCGTATTTGGAGGAGCTGGTAGGCATATCTGTTCGTATATATAGATACACAAAGGTTTATATTTGCAAACGTGGCAAAACAAATGCCTGCTTACAATGTTGACAAGAAGGAAGGAAGTGGAAAACATTACTTGAAATTAGAAATACTTGCAGTCTGAATGTGTGGTCATCTGCAATTTTTCTGCTGCTTTTAGTTGTGCTGAATCACTGTGACTCTTTCTGGTGCCTCTAGCATGAAGAGAGTTTGGACTTAAGAGCATATGTTTATGCTGACATGAGAGTTAGCTTTCTTCAGTATCTGGTTATAGTTCATGAAAATATCTCCTGTCCTAAGTTCCCAAATATGTGACTTGCAAGTTACAGGAGGGACAGTCCTTCCACTTGAAAAATCCTTTCAGTTGCCTCCGGGAAACTTTTCCGTGAGGCTTAGTCTTTGACTGTTTATTGTTTTATTCTTCATGCTTGTGACTTACAAACCTGTTTATGGGACTGGTGATAGAAGGCACCCATGCAGTCCATATGGCATTTATCTATCTGTTCAATACAGAAATAAACATCACTACTGATTTCTGTTGCAGTTCAGAAACTTTTACTGTAGGTGTAAGTTTGATGAGTATGACAGAAGGAACATTTCCAACATTTCCTGGCTCAGATGGCAGTGAGAGCAGGTACGGAGAAATGTCAGGTCTGCCATTGCATGGTAACAGAATTTAGACTTGTTTGAGAGCAGTGATATGCCAGTGCTGAGGTCTTTCAAAATCCTGACTTGCACCTTGGAAATTGCTGGTGCTCAATGGTCAGTGACTCAACTATGTTAATGTTGTACTCCTTCAATTCTGTGTAATTTCCAGGTGATGGTGTGGTCTAGTGGATAAAGCACCTGATTAGGTCATCCATTGAAAAGAAGAATCCTTCTCCAGTCCTGTAGGTAGAACTTGAGACCTGTATCATTCCATCACAGCCTTGCAATAGCTGCCCACATCATGTACGAGATACTTTATTCTATATGCTGCTCTTCTTTAGATATCTTGCCCTTCAGGGAGCAGTTTATTTTGAGTATGTTTTTTAGAAGGGGAGTTTAGTATGGATATGTGAAAAGAGCATGACTTGTGCAGTTTGGATTTGCCACCGGTGAGTGCTGCTGGGTTGAACTAGCTAGCTGCACACAGCCTGGGGAAGATCCATGTTGGTGCTGCAGGAGGAGAATTTGCCTCCTGCAGTATTTCTGGATTGATAAACACCCATACTGATGAACAGAAAGAATAAAAATAGAATATATCTCTGTTTTTACCATGATAAAGGGTATTATTACTTTATTTTCAAACTGAAACATTGAAGCTGGATATTGTGCATTCTGTAGGCTTTACCCCGCCCACTGCTATAAGGCATGTACTGATGTCTTAAACACAACAGAAAATGTGGAGAAAACCCCCTAGGATTTAAAGCCCCAGCATTTCCCATCTGTCAATTCTCTTTTAAGTTTATCGCATATCTGTTTTCACATCTCTCTTTGCTTTTTTTAATCCACTTCCAATAATTAAATTCTTTGGAGAAGCTCATGCCTGTCTCTGGCTGCCTACCCACACAAAACAATAGCCTAAAAGTGTGCTGCAGGGTCTCAGCATCAGGTGGCTTGAGATTATCAGGCTTAGACAAGCCCCAAGGAGGGGACAGTTCTTCCTGGGGATCATCATGGCTCACTGAGGAGAGCAGAGGGTCTTGAGGCTGTCACTGTGGTTGGCAGGTCGCTGCACAGTCTGGACATGAGCCTGCAAATCAGTGGGTTTGATGAGGAAAGCAGGCAGACATGTCCAGAGTTAATGGCAATCCTTGGAAGCAGAGGGGAGTAAGCAGAGTCTGCAGTTCAGAGAACCACACTAGTTTGATTGAAACCAGGTAGAAAGAAAGATGCCTCCTGCAAGGATGCAGTGAACAGGAACTTGTTTGATGAGCTTTTTGTGTTTCTTTTGTCTTGTAAAGCCACTGTGGTATTTTCCCTGTTTCAAAAAACCCAATCCCTAATCTAAACTCTGAATTGTTTTCACTTTTTCAGAAGATGGGATTATGTGTATTTGCTTGCTCTGAAGCCTCTTGGTAGTTTGCTGAATTCACTCTAAGGAGTGTCTAATCTGACCCATTGCAGAACTTCGAACGGAGTGATGAGGGAAGTGAGGCTCATACAACCCCAAACTTGAAGTTTGAAATTACATATGAGTAGACAAACAAATTTACCTCGAAGTTGAGGGAATCTTTTTATTTGGTTGGATTGTGTGTTTAGAGTGAGCTGGAAGGCTTGGATAGAGGCACAGAAGTCTGCCTCTGAAGACAGACAGATTGCTGGTGAAAATACCAGCTGGTTCCCGAGTGAACCAAGAGCTGAAGAAACTGAGAAACCAAGTAGGAACCTGTTCATTTGTTTGTGATCAAGCAGTAGGGAGGGGTTGGGCATCTCAAGATACTGAAACCCAGACCACAGGGAAGATCTAATTGAAAAATTGAATTCAAGAGACATAAGACAGAAACTGCCCAAGAGAGAGGCAGGAAACTTCACTGTCTCACAGGTAGCAGAGCAGCTGGATGAAAACACCTGAGAATTTTGATTACACAGGCCTAAGTTAAGCTAATGATGGAGAAATATCTGTGCTTTATATTTTTCTCCAAGGCTTCCTGTTGCACAGTGTCAGAGGAAAGGAAAAGCTGAAATACAAACCTAAACTGCTGCACTAAGATTCTACAGAAACTTTCTATAGAAACTGTGAGCCTGTAAGGTTGATGGAATCCTTGTGACATGCATTTGAAATAATCACCCACTACTGTCACCTCAGCTTGGGGGTGATGAAAAGGCAAGGTGATAGCACCTAGCAAAAGGTAGCTGCCAGCCTGTGGAAATCTTGAAGGAAGTAGGTCAAAGGAGAAAGGGTTGAAGCTGTCACATACCTTCTACCGGAGTTGGAGCAAATATGTGCTACCAGTCCCTGGAGGGAGCATAGTAAAAAGGGCTGTGTGGGATGTGGCTGAACAGAGCATGGGCTAAAGAGACTATTCATTCCCTGTGCTAGAAGGAGAATCAAAGAACAGGGTATATGGAAAGGATGTTTTTCAAAGAAAGGTTGTTCTGTCAAGAAGAAAATTTAGGTGTGGGGAGATCAAATTCCTCTAAAGGATATGCTGTGGGGAAAAAAACAAAACAAAACAGAGAAAAGAATGGGCTTCCTCTGCATAAGACAGGTCCCACACAGTGGAGAGGTTGGTCAGAGAAAATCCTTTTCATCTCTGAAGTTACTGTGGCAAATTATGAGAGACACCTATCTCAAGGAAGGGAAGCATTAAACCTGGCTGAAAGGAATCTGAAACAACTTTTTGGGAGCTGAGCAATATATGGGTAATGTTCTGCAGAGTTAGAAGGCTGAGAGAACTCTTGTGCCTCCTTGAATTAGGATTAGTTCCTATATGGTGTTAAAATCTGTTCTTGGGGAGGACCTCAACATAATAGCCTGTGGCTTTGGTTCACTTGAAAAGACAGAACTGGGAGAGGCACAAAGCAGGCAGGTTTTCTGACAATATTCCATCATTGCTAGGGAACAGCACAAAGGAGGTGCCCATTTATGAAGATGATGATCCTGAAAAATTTGAAAGTCAGGAACCTAACTGCCTAGCAATGATTTATCTACCCCAGCAGGGACTCTCTCCTGTCCTCACTGAAACCATGCTCTGGCATATTTTGTGATTTGCAACATCAGGCCCAGGAAAGGAAATGAAGGCAGCACATCTGTCAGAAACATATCAAGAAACTTTAAATGAGAATCTCCTACAATTCAGGACTTGACTTGTAGGAAAAGTGCCGAAGGAACTTCCTTTTGCCGTCTTGGATCCTGAAGCATCTGTGCCTTTTGGACAGGGAACAGTGTTTCCACCATCCCAGAGGTTCCTCTGCCCTCCTTGACCAGAAACATACAGAAACAAGGACAGTGTACATTCCACTTGGATTGGTTTCCTGGTATTCTCTCAACAGCACAGGACAAGTTACATTTTTAAATTGTAAGAATGACTAATTTTATTTCAGGAGGAATAGCAGCAAGGACCTGTGGATCATAAATTCATGTCCTCAGCTCTTGACTCTATGTAATTAATTTTACTAACTGCTCAGCTCTGGTTTAAAACTGCTCAGATTTCTCACCTTGTTATTCTACCT
Source organism: Semnornis frantzii (assembly GCA_013399775.1). NCBI lineage: Eukaryota > Metazoa > Chordata > Aves > Piciformes > Ramphastidae > Semnornis > Semnornis frantzii. The sequence continues at coordinate 25,026 of VWYK01021109.1, read as the reverse complement.
GGCAGGCTGGTTCAGAGTCTCAGTTTTTCAATTATTAAAAACATCCTAATTCCAACCCAAGTGTATTTGTAGCCACTGTACTCCCATCTAGTTTTGCCTTAGGTTGATGTATTTTTCTTTCCCATTTTACTTTTTCTCACTGATTCCTTTGTGGAATGGATACCTGTGTAAGCTCTTGGTCTCTTAAGCTTAGCTAGGTAGGTTGCTTAGTCTTTTCTCTTGACACGGACTCTCAGTTCCTCTAAGCAACCTCAGTGCTATCTCTTCACTGAATACTTTCATGAATGAGCTGCTCCTGAGCTCTGATGATTGTAATCGCAGATAATATTCTAGATGAAATCTTGACAGTGCTTTCCACGGTAGCATTAATATTTTATGTTCCTTAAACTCTTATATTCCATGAACAGATTCTGATTTCAGAGTGCCTTGTTTCTGATTTCAGAGTGCCTTGTTTCTACTACCATCTTATACTTTGTGAAATTTTATCCTTAGATTAGGACTGGTAGAGGACTATTTCCCTACTCTAAAGTAGCATCTTGTCAAGAAACTTACGAAGCTTCTCTCAAACATGGATTTAATTTATTTTTCCCTTAAAGAAAATAGCTTTTTCAAGAAAGGAAAATTTAAAAGGAACACTTCAGTTTTAAGAAAACTTCAATTTTCTATTCAAATAATAGGTGTAACAGAAACACTAAGATGCTTCAGATGAAGAGACAGTAAATTGAACACTAAAGAAAAGGGAAAAGAGTGTTCTTAAGTAGTAGTTGAAGAATGCAGACTCCAGGATGGTGAGCTGTAGAGACTGTTTTTGCAGATTATAACAGCTCGATAGTTACACAAGGTGCACAGAATCCTTGGCAAAACAGGTTTTTTAGCATAGTCCAGCATGCAAACAGAATACATGCGTGGGGGATAGGTACTCTAGGTGTAGTCAGCAAGTGCTTGATGTTGGAGTGGGTCCATCTAGGATTTTAGGGTCGTTACCAAGAGAAGATAACTTTTTGTGATTACTAGAAGGTGGAGAAATATAGGTCAGTGTGTAGAAATAGCCATTCATAAAACTCCTAATTTTTCTGTTTCACTTCTAAAATGTACATGTCATTTGGAAGCCTTGTTCAGAGAGCAAAACATGAGGTTTCAAGTTAAATTTATAGAGGCTTAAGTTTTTTTCCCATACTTTAAAAGAATTTGTACTAAATTCTTATGGCATGTACTGTCATTGTGCAGAGCATTACAGATCAACTATTGCAACTTTTACAGATCGGTCTTGCAATGACAGGAGTAAGGGCAATGGGGTTTAAACTGACAGAGGGAAGATTTAGATTGGATGTTAGGAGGAAGTTCTTTCCAGTGAGGGTGATGAGGCACTGGAACAGATTGCCCAGGGAGGTTGTGGATGTTCTCTCCCTGAAGGTGTTCAAGGCCAGATTGGGCGAGGCCTTGAGTGAGCTGTACTAGTGGGAGGTGTCCCTGCCTATGGCAGGGGGTTGGAACTAGATGATCCTTGAGGTCCCTTCCAACCTTACCATTCTATGATTCTATGATTTTCCATTAAGCTGCCATTAATTCATGTTTCAAAGATTCTAATGTATAAGAAACAAGCGTTGATTATTATCCTGTGCCATGTTTGGTTAACCAATCCTTCCTAAAAATGGATAACTGGCATCCTAGTGAAGAAGCAGCAACTTATAGCTTGCTGGCCATCAGAGCTTTGCAGTAAATTTGATTGCAATCATATTTTAGCTCCTTGTTTGACAGAAACTAGTTCTCTCTTTCCCTTCAGATATTCCATGGATACCTAAAATGTGTAAGACCCTCTCAGCACTGTTTCCACAGTGATGTGACTACACAGTGTCAGCGTTACACCTGCGGTTCAGCATTATGGCTGTCAAGTCTTGCAAACTCTTTATAGTAGCTACAAACAACAAAACAGGAAGTCTCAGCTGTGTTTAGCTGAGCTCTTCATTGTGCTGCAAAGAGCTTTCTGTGGCATAGAAATCTGAGCACTGATGGGAGGTGTTTCTGTATGCCACATGTCACTGTATGCTCACCAAGTCACTATGAGGCTTTGACTGAAGATTAAATGACCTCTTCAGTGTAAGATTTCTTCATATTTTTTTCCTGAGCTTGTTAAATTAATAGTATTAATATGCATCTAGACTATATTTTCCTTAACACTGTTAGGCCTAAATTAAAAAGTTCTGATTTTAGCGGTAGTTGAATCTGTTCTTTCTCCCATTTTTGCTTGTTTATTAATTGTAAGAACTTTATGCAGGGCTAGAGTTGGAAATGTGTATGCATATACAACCACAATAATTAAGAACCCTATTACTACATTAATTTTAAAATGGAATGATGAGCAAGAGGTGAGGACAACACAGGAATGTATGTTATGAACCAGTATGGTTTGTTCCTTTGTGTAAAAGACATCTGATTAAGGTCAACCTATGATAAGAAATGGTTCCAATTTGCAACTGAAAAACTGCACCACTGTCTACACTAGAGATTAGAGCTGGCTTGGTTTTATTCACATTTGGTCAACAGATGGTCCAACTATTCTGTGGGCATTCTGGCAATGTAGAAGCCTGCACATCAATGACAAAAAAACATCACACAAATAAGTAAAATGTCAGTGTTCATCTGAGTAGAATGATTATCCAGCATCAGCCTCCTGAAAAGTAGTGTAGCTGGCTGACTTGAAAGGGGAAAACATAACAAAACATCCTATCATTGCTAAATTAGCCAGCACCATTCATTCTGGTAAGACGGGAAGAACAGAAAGACTATAAGGCTTATATAAAACATGATGTTGGCCTGTGGCCATAGCTGTTAGCTAATATTTGCTGTCTCGCTGGATTGTTACCTTAGGCATTAAAAAAAAAAAAAAGATACCCTGTGAATAACTCCTCTGCACAATTGCATTTGCAAAGAATGGTACACAAAATCACGTTTCCCTAAACACAAAGGAGATCATCAGCAGACAGTTTCTGGTCTGATGTGCCTAGGAATAGTAGGTCTGTATACAAGGCCACAATTTTAATATACAACGTGTCTGGCAACATAGCTTAATATACTCTTCACTTTTTCTCTCCTGGCTCCCTATCACCCACACACCTGTGCCACAGCAGCTTTCCTTTCTCCAACCCCTGTTCCAGCTGGGATGTTTATCCAACTATGTCAAGGGACTGAGACAGCTTAAAAGGAAAGAACAGACAACATGAAAAGGGGGGGAGGGGGAGGGAGGGGGAGAAAAACTGCTGCATCTGCACAGCTGCAGAAGCTGTACAGAGGTGAGGATCTGGGTGAGGAGATGGAGTGAGGAGAAGCATGAGGACCTTTGGCTGGTTTTGTCACTCACATTTCTTTGTGGTGAAGCTCAGCCTCTTTGTTGTGTCTATTGCTGCTTTTCTGGCTTTCGGTCCCTTCCCTTTTCTTCCCCATACTCAGAGCTGAAACCAGCCATAGTCCCAGGCTTTTTATTTGTAGTCAACCCCAGTGACATCTCTTAAGCCTCAGTGGCATCGGCTAAGCCCATGGGATTTAATTTCTGATCCACCTTGAATAGAACCAGTGTTTGTAGGTGGCTTCTGTTATTCCCAGCAGTTCTGCTGTGCGAAGGAGCAGAGCTCTGTTCCGTTCAGCCTCCATTGAGGAGGGTTAGCCTTATCAGTTTTAACATGCTTCATGAATGTGCATAGATCAAAGACAACTTTTGATAGTGTTTATTAACACCTAAAATGGGAGTGCAAAAACCTTTCTTCTTTCATTGATGGAAATGAAGCTGATTAAGTTTTCATGAACTCATAATACCAGATTGTAGCCTACACTTGCTTTTTACATCCCATTGAAAGGGCAGAGAAGGGTGAATGTTCTCAGCAGCAGTGCCTCTATAAACAAATGTACTGGCACACACCGCTGCACCTATAACGTAGAGAGTACATACTGGTAATGTGTTTGACAGTCTGTCTAAATTGCACAAACCTGACAATTGGGTAGAAATACAGCAGGTTGTGTTGGGGTTTTTTAATCTGACTCATTTTGTTCCTAAATGACAGTAATTTTAAGATGGTGTTTGGTTACGCTGTTGACCGAGTGATGTCCTTTGCACACATTTGGTTTTAATTTTTGTAACTGAGCTCCAGTTGGGTTTTAACAATACAACTAATTACTGTGCATATTCCAAAGATAAAAGAATGCCCTTAATGTGTTATTCATAACATGGAGTATGAGAACATTACAAGGCCAGGATTGTCTTTAAATATTAATTTCATGGTAGCCATGGATGCATTAGGCTCTTGTAAGGAACAGTAACACTGCCTGCAACTCTTAAATTTTTTTTTCCATACAGTTGACTTTTATAATTATTTTTGTTCTCTAGAATGGAGGAGACAGTGAGAAATCTGCTGCAGAACCAAGGATCTCCAGGCCAGCACGGAGAAGGAACTGTCAATATCATGAAGGTATATCAGGTATTAGTGACTTATTACTTGTTCTATTGTGGTAGTAAAGTTCTTTAAAACAACAATCATGCTATTGAGACAAAAGTATTGCGGATTGTTTCCTCTTTTTGTTTATTAGTTATGAATACTCGGAAGTGGAGATCGGTGCCATCTGCATTTTCCTAGGTGTTCTTTCACCAGAATTTAAGGGGTTTCATTTCTGTTGTGTTACCTGCTCCTCAATATTGTCATTATACTGTCTGTGGTGTTCCTCACAATTAACAGAGGAGAGACAGACTGTTATTGAGGACTGTATTAAAACACTTGAAAGATTAAGTAATATATTTCAGCATCTCTAAAAAACATAGATGTTTCTGCCCTTCAACTCAACCTTCAAATTGTGATGGATAATTTATCCATTCATGTTCTTGTTGGGGCTGAGATGTCCATATCAAGCTCCAGAGTTTCTTACTGTTGCTTGTCACAGGTGCGTTTTCTCATCCTCACTTGGGAGAGAGGGAGTGTCCAGGGCAGAATTTAGGAGAGCAAAGATGTTAGACGTTTTTCAAAGGGGACCAGGTTTGTTTATGCTACTCGTAAGACAGGAGAGTTTTATGTTTTCCTAACGGACTACTGTATTCTGGAAGCAGTGACCCAGAGGTGGTGGAAAGCCTTCTTAAGTGTCTTGAAATAGGAATGAGAAACATCCCGTTTAATCAAATATTCTGCACATGAATTCTTAAAAAAAAGGCCCCACTTAATGAAGTCAGTCCTATCCTGTATCTTTTTAAAGAGAATGAGAATTCCTTATAGAGACATAAAATGCTGAAATAATGTATTAAGTATATTCCAGGTAGCTAACCTTCAGATAAAACACTTTTCAAAAGTTGTGGTTCCATTCTTACAACTAATGGATCAAAAATTCAGCAATCTTGCTAAACAAAAATGTATATTAAGGAACATTTATCACTGTAATTAAATTTTCATTTTAAGATTAGATTGAAGGGAAAAGAATCTTTTAGATTAACCTTCCAAAATAGTAATTTTTCCTGTTAAAATGATAGGCTGCAAAATTTAATTTCAGGATAAATTAAACTTTTTGTCGAAACTATAATAGAATATTGTACTTTTAGAAACTGGTGATAAAAGCACCTACATTAGCACCTATATTTTACTCACTACGCTTTTGGGATGCAAAGATGAAACTCAGTTGCCTTCCCTTGGTTCAGAATTTAAATTCATACTTCCTGTTCACTCCTGCCACTATCCAGTTCAGAAGAGGGTTTGGTGTCAGTCTCTCCTTCAGCTGGGTTACTTGTCTGTCTATTTAAGACAGATAGAATGATTTTACTATCTGCTTTTCCATATACTGTCGTACTGTGGAACATATGGCAAGGTGGCACCACAATTAGGTTTTAGCTTCTTTGGATTTTGATACGCACTCTCAACAAGAAAGGCAGAAAACTACGTCAGATTCTTTCTAGCAAACTCTCGAAAGTTAGCAATGTGCTCTTTTGAAATTTGAAATTTTGTGTGCTGATTCCCTAGAGGCAAGATAAACCAGTGATTCCAGCTTTAGTACTTGTATGTTTCCTTCATCTTTCATTTGTTACTTAATTTTTGGGGAAAAAAGCAAAGAATTTGTCTATGTTTTTTGGTTTTTCTCCTTTGGGTCCATACTGACATTGACATTTGTTGCCTCATGCCTGTCAGGAAAATTCTGTGTAAAACCTCTTGGGTTTGTTTTCTGACCAATAAATAAACATAGCAGCTTCCTTCTCTTCCTGTTCCTCTCTTGTTCTTAGGAATGCTTTCGCTCATGATTAAAGTAATGTTGTGTTTTAGCAATTTTCATTTTTTCCATATTACCAGTGTGCAATTTTCTTTGCTTATGAATTTCTTTTCCTAATTCATGACTTGGAAACAACGTTTTTCCCTTTCCTGAGTAATGGCTAGGCAACTGCACTGTATACCAGTATGTCATTGGTAAAACAGGTCTAAAATGCTAAAGGTTTCTGTGAGCACTGTGGTTTTTCTGAATGTCTCTTTGACTCATTCATCCTCACATCCTTTTGGTTCGCTTTTATGACAAACTTGTGATCAGATACTTTTCTGGGAATTTCAAGGAATGACTCCATTCATGTGCAAAACGGTCCATTCCTATCCTTTTTTGGCCTCTGCCATGTAGGTCAGAAAGGGTTCATTTGGATGTGTTTGCTATTCAGGCACATGGTAAAAACTATACAGTGAAGAACTTATTTGCTGTAAGGGTCACAGAGCACTAGGACAAGCTCCCCAGAGAGGTTGTGGAGTCTCCTTCTCTGGAGACGTTCACGTCGCATGTTTGGATGTGTTCCTGTGCAACCTGCACTACATTATATGGTTCTGCTGTGGCAGGGGCATTGGACTCAAAGATCTCCAGAGGTCCCTTCCAACCCCTAAATATCCTGTGATCATGTGTGAATGAGGCAACAGCTGCATATAATAATAGTTGGTAAAGAATCTGTGATGCGAAATGTTTGCCAAGTATTTTAACATTGAAAAACATATTAATGTGTTACTGAAACTAACTGTGTGGAAATCATGGACAAACACTTTACCTACGCACAGGATAAATTTCATTGCAAAGTCTGTGTCCAGATTTGGTAAGAGGCATCAGTATTGTGAAGCATTTGATTTGCATCTTTCAAAACGCATTCAGACAGGTTTGTGGGGTTTTTTATGTATTTATAGGGGTAATTCACAGCTGGGAATAGAAAGTGAATGTACAACCTGGGTAATGTTTCTTAAAAACAGTGGTATATTCAGGGGTTTGGGGACATGATAACCTTATTATCATCCTGTATTTGAAACTGAAGTATAGGTGTGAACTAACACATGGAAAAAAAAAATACCGTGATCTGAATTCCAAGTGATAGATCTATATTTTCATATGCACACACAAAAGTTATTGAATGTATAAATCATAGAATCATAGAATGGTAAGGTTGGAAGGGACCTCAAGGATCATCTAGTTCCAACCCCCTGCCATAGGCAGGGATACCTCCCACTAGCACAGGTCACTCAAGGCCTCATCCAGTCTGGCCTTGAACACCTCCAGGGAGGGCGCAGCCACAACCTCCCTGGGCAACAAATGCTAGCATCGTTTTGAGAACTGTGCTCTACAACCAGGTGCCTTGTGGAACACATGCTGAATTGTACCTGTGCACTGTGGTTACTGTTGTGATCAGAGTGATATGAGTTCTTACTGCATTTTCATAACCATTTCATAACAAATGTGAGCACAAGCTAGGTGATCCTAAGTGCAACTTGCCAGAATATATCCCATATTCTCTGACAGTATGGGAAGTTAGTTTTAGTGTGTGAAGCCTGCTCAAATTAATATCTGAATAGTCATAAAAGATACCTCTGCAATAAACACTTTTGATCTATTGACCATTGTCTACATGTTTGTTTTCTGCAAATCTAATTATTGTTCTGGGATGTATGAAATTGAGTTCTTATTATATTATCAATATGCCTGACTCCAGAATATATATTCTTGCTAATTAACATTAAATGTTGCATAGTGATCATGTTGGAAGAATGATGATAAGATGGAGCCCAGAGTGTGCAGTATTATTACAATATTGTGTTCTGTCTTGTGGGGATTCTTACTTGAAACAGAATACTCTAACCCTTTCCATAGAACTTTCTGCCCTATGGGAATTTAATTGGCTGGATTTACAAATTGATGATGTGATTTCTTTAGGGTAAGTGAATTATGGAATGGAACTGTAAATAAAATTATCTTCTTATCATTTTAAATAATAATAACTGAGGAAAGGTTTATAATGAATGCTCACATAGGTGGACAAGAATATGTGTGATTTGAATTGCTATGAACCATCTTATTTTGTGCTCTAAAGTTGACGTGATTAAAAGGCTTTAATATATAAGAGCTTTAGGATGTTTCCAACAAGCACTGTCTACCTCTAGGTAAGTAGGACCATACCAATACCTCATATATTAATATTGTTCTCAAGTAGACACAAGCAGTTCATCTCAGGACAGTGATCCCCTGAAATAATTGTGTGCAGTACTTGAACCCAAGTACTACGTGTACTGCAGACTTCCCATACTAACTTTGTCCTCGTGATTCGGACATCAAAAACTAAGTCTCTATTCTGTTTGAACACAATACTGCATACCTAGGTAGAGTCTTACATGATTGCAGGTCACTCAAAGACTTCCAGGTTTTCTTTTTAACTTCTTTTGACTTTCTGTCAGTGTGCAGTAGTTAATATAGATGAGGAGGAGTATGTTGTAGTTCACAATTTATTGTAACTCTGGCATTGTCAATATGTGCACCAAAGCCCAGGACAGACGTGCAGTCACATAGGAGAGGAAGGACAATCTGCTGTTGGAAGCATTGTGTTTGGCAAACTAGATTTTGATTTTTTCATTTGCTACAAATTTCTTTATTTCCATGGACAAATTCACTTTATCTTCCCACCATTAACTTTTGTCTGTAAAGAGAGGATAACAACATGTCATTTCATCTCAGGTATATTTAAGATGTCATCATATGTATGAGCTGGTGCTTCTGTAGTAACAGGAACTTTTATAAGTACTGAGACAGGTAATTAAGAGATTTTTACAAAGCCAAAAAGGCTTTTCATATTTCATTGTAAACTTGGAAAAAATACTTACTTCCCTAAGGAGTTTATTTAACATGAGTAATTTTTAATAGGAAAGGAATCAATTTCAAAATGAAGTTTGGATGGTCTTCAGGCAGGGCTGACCTTTCTTGTATTAAAAAATACGGCACTGATTTTTTGCTGTTGGGAATGCAGGGATTTCGATACATGAATTCGTATGAAAAGCTTAGGGAAATAAGAAGTTGTGATTGCAGGAGTTGTAACCTTTTCAGAACTCCACTGTGCTGTTTTGAGATTTGCACTCCAAACAACCAGGCATATTCTTTTGATTAGCAAGAACTGGAATCCTGGTTTGTAGACAGCCTGAAGCCTACCTCATCTAACATCACAGGCCCAGTCATGCCTCAGCATCTGTGCTAGTGCAAAGTATCTCTGGTCACCTGCTGACATGATCTGACTAGGTTTTATGGAAGAGATTTTTGTTGTGCTGTGCAGAGTGGGTTTTTAGGGACTGACTACACAGATACATAAGGGGTGGGCTCTTCTCACTGAGTTAGAGCTTGACTGTGGTTCAGCTCTGTTTTGTTTTTTTTTTTTCCCTCCAGATAGATGGTAAAAATTTGTGAAGTGTGACTGCATAAGAGATTTCTAAGGGCTCTGTGTGCATCGTGAGAAAAATGAACACAGCTGCAGGAGGGGCATCTGTCCCATTTGCAGGTCACCATCACCAGTGCAATCATAGCTCACACTGCAGCTTCACATGAGTGACTCTGAACATAGGAACGTTCAGTTCCGTTTACTGCCTTCTTGCTGGATGTTAAGTATGTGGACACACGCCTGCTGGATCCAAAGCTCTAGAAAGATTAATCTGTAAAGAGTCAATACTGACAACTTCAATACAAAGATAAAATAATTTCAAACCTGCAAGACTTCTAGCTCTCAGTCATGAATTCTGGAGTGTTTTGCTAATTGCTTTCTGAAGCACGTATCAGAGGTGTGACTGCGTAAGTGACACAGGCACATTTCAGGTGGCGTTGTTGCCAGATCAACCCAACTTTTTGTCTGCGTGCTTCCTGAGACTCAAATGTGGAACAGTTGTTGTGACTATCACTTCTAATTTGCACAGCCGTTGGTGTCAACAGCTCTTTCATGAGAAGAAAAACTATCGGCAATACAATTTTATCCTAACACAAAATTATCCAAGCTTTGTGTTCAGGCCATTGATACATAACATTTTGTAGATGGGGCATGGTTGTGAATTGAAATAAAGGCACTAGCCAAAGTCCCAAGCTGAAATCCACATTCAATTTTTAATGCTAACTGCTATTGCAGAAAGAGGAAATAGATCCTTAAAATTATACTTCTATCTCTGGATTGGAAATGCACACAAGAGACTGAATCAACCAGCCCTCCTCAGCTGCTAAGGAGAATATTATTAAGCAAAGCTTAGCAGTTTTGTGTGTCCCAGAGAAGGACAGAAGAGAAGGCACCTGCACCCTTGAGACCTCCACCAGAAATCCTGGGCTATTAAGGACACATTTGCTGTTAGGCTGCTTTCCTGTACAGAGAAATCTTGGGCTATCTTCATAACAACTAGTTCCTTATGGCTTTTCTCCTGGTACATTTCCACCACTGGGCAAGGATTCTGATAACTTTTTGTTCCCATATTTAACTAAAGGGAGATTGGGTTCTTGTCCCCAAAGGAGAGTGATGGTGGTCCTCAGACACTGTTCATATAATTACAATTTCATTGCAAGGGACACGTGTACAAACACTTTTCCCTTGTTGATTGATTGTAACAAAGCAATGGAGTTCTCTTTAAGAAAACAAAGTCTCCTAACTGGAATGTGCCATCTGTGTGCCTGTTTCTCAGAAAACATGATGTTCTTTCCTTCCCAGAATCCTCTGCATAAATACAGTAGCAAGAGGTGAGGACTGACTCATTCGATGGTGTTATTGATCGTAATTCTACATTTAGATTTTTCTCTACAATACAGCAATTCTATCTTTTGCTATATGTTCTAGTTCTTACTTTTTTGAATGAATGCACAGAAATCAGCCCCTATACATCCCTGAAGCCTATACATATGAAAGAGGTGTAACAGAAATTCAGAGCCACTCTTTGGAAAGCAGGGTGATGATGTGGTTCACAGCTTGACTGGCATGGGTCATTCTAATGCATGCCGGAACTTCCCACTTATTCACAGCAGGTAGTCTGCAGCCTTAATCTTGCCCTCTGAGGTGTTCTGGTTTTTTTTTTCTAATTCAGGACGTGTATTTGATAGAAAAGGGTATGGCTGTAACATACCTCAGCTTGGAAGTCTTAAGAGACTGAAATAATCTGGAGTTTATAGCAAATATCAATTTTCCAATGATCTCTCTGCTGCTTGGAGAGGTGCCAGTGTCTTTGTACATGAAAGCCAGCCTGTTGCTCTTTATCTGTATGTATTCCTCACACAGGTCAGACTGTGGCTACCAGCAGCAGGGCTGTGCTGGCACACAGGCTGAGGGCAGCCCACACTTGTGCTGTGTGAGAGTGTGAGCCTGCAGGGCTGCCGCGGCAGGTTTCCCGTGGGACCCAGCGCCACTTCCAGCTCTGCATTGTTTCTGAGTAGAGCAATGAGATCCCCAGGGAGTCGTTGTCATCTCCCATCTGGCAACTGCTTTGAGAGCTCCTAGGTCTGTCATGTGTCTACTGGCTCCTGACCAAGATTTGAGTAAGAGGGTCTTACCTATCTGTAGCCTATCCACATCCCTGTGAGGTTCCAGATGTTCTCTGTTGACCTGACACAGCATTGCACATTCTGGGTTTGTATTGAGGAGGTTGGGCAAGAGAGTCTGGCAAGTAAATAAGAAGCATTTTTATCTTTAGAATCCTTGATGTTTTCTGAGTAAGGATAATGAATAATAAATACAGACCATTTACTGTAATCAGCTGTCCAGTGGCAGAACTGTTTGGACAGATGACTTGAAAAAACAGTTTATATTCTTTGATGTTGCAGGGCTGTGTCTTATATATACCTAAGTCACTTGCTCTCTCCTTGTTTCCACATCTTCATGAAAGATACTGTTCACTCCGCATTTTGAACTGTAATTTGTTTGTATTTTCAAATCAGCAGAAAGCAATGCTGTTTTTTTATTTTTCAGAAAGTTGGGAAAAAATGCCTAATTTTTTTCCAGTTTTCTATGAGGGAAAAAAAAATATTATTATGCTATATTCCCAAAAATACTGTTTGAAATGTATTTTAACAGAAGAATGCACTTGCCAGTATACCACTGTATTTGTTTCAGAAAGAATGTGCACTATGGATCATGAAAAGTATTTTTAATTTCTGTTAAGTACATCAGAACTGTAGCAACATATTTGAAAAGTTCGAGTTTGGGTCTCATGAAAAAGATTGTTCTTACATTTTATTTTTGTGTGATGATACATCCTGAACTTTTCAGAACTTTTCCTGACAAGATTGGTGAGACAAACCAACTAGTCCCTGACATTCATAAAAAAATTACATAGTTCTATAATAATATACTTACTTTTTTTGGTCCTAATCCCAGACATAACTTCTTAGGTCAGCTTCTGCAATTGTGCTCATGGTGAGAAATAGTTAACATAATGCTGCCATTCCAAAATCCTCGTTAATAGTCACAGAATCACAGAATTAATCAGGTTGGAAGAGACCTTCAAGATCTTTAAGTCCAACCTATCACCCAGCACCATCTAATCAACTAAACAGTTGCACTAAGTGCCTCATCCAGTCTCGTTTTAAACACCTCCAGGGACAGTGACTCCACCACCTCCCCAGGCAGCCCATTCCAATAACCAATCACTCTTTCTGTCATGAACTTCTTTCTAACATCAGCCTAAACCTCCGCAGCTTGAGGCTGTGTCTTCTTGTTCTGTCACTGGTTCCCTGGGTGAAGAGACCAATCCCTATCTGGCTACAACCTCCTTTCAAGTAGTTGTAGAGAACAATGAGGTCCCCCCTGAACCTCCATTTCTCCAGGCTGAACAACCCCAGCTCCCTCATCTGCCCCTCACAGGGCTGTGCTGCAGCCCCCTTACCAGCCTTGGTGCCCTTCTCTGGACACGTTCAAGCATCTCAACATTTTTCTTAAATTGGGGAGCCCAGAACTGGACACAGTACTCGAGGTATGGCCTAGCCAGTGCTGAGTACAGGGACAGAGTGACTTCCCTGGTCCTGCTTGCCACACTATTCCTGATACAGCCTTCTCAGCCACTTGGGCACACTGCTGGCTTATGTTCAGCTGGTTGTCAACCAGTGCCCTCAGGTCCCTTTCGGCCTGACTACTCTCCAGCCACTCTGTCCCCATCTTCATGTATGTCCTTTAGAGTCTCTTTGTGATATTGCCTAAAGAAATGATATATGGGAAACCGGACCAAAAAGTCTAAGAACTTAGAAGATTTTCTGGTGGGGGAAAAAAAAAAGCCAAAAACCAACCAAAATTACACTAAAAATTTTTAATTTCTGTTAGAAAAGAGTAATTTGGCCTTCATCCAAGTAGTGAAAAGACATTATTTAAAAAAAAATAAATAAAAAAGTGCATGGCTGAAAAAGGAGGAAAATGATCTTATTTCTAGCAGTTTAAATCGAGAGTAATTCTATTGCCTTAATTGCTGTTACATAAAATGTACTGAATTTAATTTTCTGCAAAGTGTGGCTTGTTTGTAATTCAGTCAAAGGTAGATATTTTGGTACTGTCACTTCAGTCAAGCGTAGTGATTTTAATACTTATGGACTCCTTCAGGAAAGTTTAAGTGCTGCATATAAGTTTCTTGGGAGGAAAAATGATTAAGTGTGGTACTATAACCATTTTCTCAGCAAATACTGCATGAAAAATCTCAGTGCATATTCTGCTCATAGTATCATACACACACATCTGAAGAAGGAACAGCTTAGCCTATAGAACTCTTTTTTTCCCCACCCCTGCTGGTAACCTTACTATTCAGTGTAGCCAAAGCCCCCATTTTGAAAAGATGCAGCACACATGATGTGCTACTGCCACACTGCCCTGACACCACTGTGTCTGAAACCTGACTTAAAAGAGTTGCCTCCAGAATGGTCAGTCTTTGATTTTTCTTCTGACGGACAAAGTGCCAGAGGCAACGATGCTCTTCATAACATGAGTATCCGTTCACTTAAGATAGGATGATGTCAACAGCAATATTTGGTCCCAAAGTTAGAGCAGTTCACTTTGAGACCCAGGACTGACATTCAACTGGGGACCCAAAGGCAAGAATCTCCATCTACACTGATCTCTTAAGTACACTTAACAGTGAACTTCACTGTGAAGTTTTTTACTTTTACAGTCCTTTTTGAACTGAACTTTTAAAAAGAAATAGATGCTTCTGATGCATGGAACCAGCCAGTGAAACTGTCATCAGGAAATTTATTAGTGTTACTGCAGAACTGTTCAATAGGGATGATGGCTTGTACTAGTGAGAAGTGTTTCGCGTGAAGAATAGTATGTGGTACATTTAGATTGATATGTGCATGGTAGAAGGCTCATATCAGAAACATAAAGAAGATACTCTGTTCGCTTATCCATCACACATATTTAATCTAGGGAACATTACTGCTCACTCTGTTCCTTTTTTAAGTGAAATCCAGAGATGAAAAAGCAGAATTTTTATGTTTTTCCTGACAACAGTAATGTTAAACTGTGAACAATTTGGGATGTTACTGTAAAATTTTGTGATATATGTGTATTCATTCCTTTCTTTTCCTTCAATTTTGGTCAGCTTGTTCAGAACAGAAGTTGTTAGCTAAAAAAAAAAAAAAGATTATTGTTACATTTGCTGATGTGCTATCCAAAGCAAAGCTGTATTTTACTCTGTCTTTCCACTGGGAGTAAATAAAGCAAGAGCAAACAGCTGAATACATAGAGAGAAGGAAGCAAAGGTAAAGCAGAAGTCATATTTGTAGCCTTATTCTCAGAGATCATTTATAATGCAGGCTAGTTGGAATGTAATTTTTTTTCCCCCACGTGTTAACTTGTTTGCTCAGTTACAGGTTTTTTTAGACCTGAGTCATGATGTTTAATGGGATTCCCATTAACAAATGAAGAATTTTTTTAAAAAGATGTTGCAGATGGGAGATGTTTGAGTCACGGTGGTGTCAATGATTTCATCTGTGCCAAACATCTTGCAGGAAACAGTTTGTGAATTTGTCAGTCTTGCTTCCCATTGCTCTCATTTAACATTTAAGTGTCTTTTATATATCTCAGGTTTTGCCAAATTAACTAGGTTATAAAGCATATAGAAGATACTGCAAAATTTCCAAGGGCATATTTAAGAGGGATTGAGTCATGGTAAGCAAGAGTTAATTATGATTCAGGTAAAAAAGGTTGTGGTGGAGAGAGAAAGGAAGCAAGGTGCAACTGGAAAACAACTTTAACCTTGTTGGAATGTTAAGTGAGTAGTCCTTAGAGCAATTGCTGCTTTTTTCTTCTTGTGCAGTTAGATTGAGCAGTATACTTGTGCATAGCTTGGGGCTGTTTTCTTCGTGAAAGTACAAAGAAACTTTCATCTATGTTTTTTATCTACATAAACAGTCTGAAAATTCTCATTTCATATCGCTTGCTCACAGTGAAGAATAGTGATGAACACTAGGAGGTCTGCAGTGGAAATAACACTGGAAGTACATCATCTAAGAATATATCAAGACCATAGAATGGCCTCACCAAGAGAAAAATATTCAGTTTGTTATAGCATTGTTGTGGTTTAACCCCAGCTGGCAACTAAGCACCATACAACTGCTCACTCACTCCCCTAATGGGGAGAAGAGAATTGGGACCATGAAAGTGAGAAAACTTATATTTTGAGGTAAGAACAGTTTAATAATTGAAATTTAATAAAATATAATAACAATAGCAACACAAAACCCCAGCTTATGGAGAAAAGGGAAATAACAGAGGAATGTAAAACACAAGAAAGTTAGTTAGGTAAATCAATAAGCTGCTCACCACAAACTGACCAATGCCTGGCCAGTCCCCAGGCAGTGGCTTCCCTGCCAACCTTTCCCTTGGTTTATTGCTAAGAATGGTGTCTATGGTATGGAATATCCCTTTGGTTGGAAGGGGTCAGCTGTCCCAATTGTGTTTGCTCTAAATTTCTTGTGCCACCCCCAGCCCTGGTGGGGTAGAGTGAGAGGCAGAAAAGGCCTTGATTCTGTGCAAGTACTTCTCAGTAAGAATGAAAACATCTCTGTGTTTATCAACACTGTTTCCAGCACAAATTCAAAACACAGCACCATACCAGCTACAGTGAAGAAATTAGCTCCATCCAAAACTTATGACCAGAAAGAAAACTAGCTCTATCTGAGCCCAAAGTGGCATATACATAAACAATTCTGTATATGAATTTGTAATTTGCAGTTTGGATGTAAAAGGTAAGAATTTGCCTTTATTACAGCAGGAAAGAGCATTAGAAGTGCAGTATAGTATACCTGGCTCACCGAATTCAGTCACTGAAATCTATGATAACTATTTATTAAACATCTTAAGTCAAAGATCCTGTGGAAACTCCAGAGACACCATGTTTTGAGATGCTGAGTTATCCAAGTTATTTGCTTGAGTTCCATAACGATTGGATTCTTGGATGCCTACTACCATTGCCTCTTTATATGATCTCTTAATAACTACACTGTGAATCATTTTGATTTTTTTTCTCAAATAAGTGGTTATGAGCAATCAAGCACCATTTAATTATGTATCCTACATGTGTTTTATTCTTGGGTTAAACCTGTGATTAAAGTGTGTTCTTGGAAAATTGCAGGCATGACTCTCAGAAAAATTAGAATTTGTAGCTGTTACAAAACCAGCACTCCCCATACATTTCAGAAGCTGGAGAATTAAAAGGAATTCAGAAAAGAAAACCCCACTCAGGCATGACAATCTGACACTTGAAATAGTGTTTGTAGCTGAGAGGTCTTTACCACATTGCATCCAAAACACTTCACTTCTCTGAAGGACTTGTGTTTATCACATGAAAATGGTCTTTAGCTTCTATAAGCAAAGATGTCATCTCTTAATTATTACTTACCAGTTTCCAGACAAGGAATTCATGGCATCCAGCACTCATTGGGAAAACCAGCATTTCAAAGATCTTGATCTTTTCATAATTATTGCTTGGTTCAATCAGAATTATGTCACGTGTCCTATTGAAAGATTACTGCTCATAATTATTGCTGTAGAGTCTAGATCCAGTTATATCAAGATTAGATTATGTTGTGATGTATTATTATAGCCAATTGTAAGTGAACTTTGCAGTATCTCTGTGATTCAGGAGACTTCCTGAGTAACATTTTCTAGTGACTGTGCGACCAACCACATTCATATTTGGAAAAAACCCTGCAATTAGATTTGCAAAATGATACTGCAATTTCTCAGATGCCAAGCTGTGTGCATTGGATGTGGTCTTTTCATTGTGCCACTTCCAAGAAGTCTGGCTCCACCTTGTCTCTCTTCTCTGGCACAGATACCTTCCTATGCATTTGGGTACCAACTTCTGCTGGCGTGGAACTCCCATTGCTGAGAGCTGTGGCTGTTGCTATGCTGCTGCTGGTTCTGTCTGGCACCCTAAGGAGGCCTGCCTGCTTGTTAAGGCTGTTTATGATTTCTGTTTTTTTTAAAGGCATCTTCCTTGGGTAGGTAGTTCTGCATCATAAAAATTGGAACATGAGTTACTTGGGAGCTATACGATCATTTCATATCATGTATTTGTTGTTACTACCAGAGAAGTGCCCTTGCTGCAATTAGTGCCTAATCATGGGTTTCACTGTAAAAAAAAAAATCTAAAATAGATTTTTGATAGCTACTTCTTTTCCCTCTTTGTGTTATCTGATGTTTACTTTTACTGGTTTGAAATTTCATAGTTACAAATACTTTTAAAGGAGCTCTGTTTTTTTCCCCTTTTTTTTTTTTTTGTGCCTCTGTGATTTCTAAAAAACATCTTGAGAAAGAAGAAAGGGCAAAGGGCAGTCAATACTACCAATAAAACCTTAATAATACTACCAATAATACTAATACTAATAATACTACAAATAAAACCTTAAAAATGCAATAGTTTCTGAAATAATAATGGTTAAGAAATAGCTGGCTAAGTGTCCCTATGACATTTGTCTGTTCCTTGAAAAGATGACAAGTCCTAGAAAGCATTCCAGTGATTAACACTGTGTCCAGAGGGACAGCAGCCTCTTGCCTTTCCTAGGGTGAAGAGGAGGCAATTCCTGAAATAGGCAGTTTTGTCTCTTATCACATGAAAGCTTCCTTATGATCTTTTCTATCACTATAGTTACTTTTTGTTTATAGTTGCTTTTGTTTATAAACAGTGAGAACACTTACTTGGTAAGTATTCTGAAAGGTAGGTGAAGGGGAAAAGATTGACTTAGTATTTTACATATTTATTTATATTCTACAAATTCCAGTAAACGATCCTTTGAATTTCGTATGGATTTCCTGCTTTATTCATGTATTATTCTTTTATTTACTAACGGAAAAGAAGGAGTCTTACCTGCGTCTTCCTACTTCAGCTAACTGAAAACCAGCTTTCTGATAAGTCTCAGTCAGGTCACGGCATTGTACAGCTTCATAGATCAATGTCTTCAGTGATTTATATCATCTTATTGATTCTAGAAAGCTCCCCATTTCCAGACTGCAGGGTCTGTTTTCATCTCTTGTTTTCTATTGGCTATAGGGCCTGTAGTGTTTGATCAAAAGGTTCATCGTCAGTCTGCTGTTTGTTTGATTTATAGAACAAGCTGAATACATAGAAATAATGGTCAGGGAAGGATGTCATTCAACATTTGCAAAATACCGTTGGTTTCAGGAAAGCAATGACAGTTTAAACCAACTTGAGAAGCTTGTATAATATGGGACTTGATTTGAAGTTTCTGATTTATTTTTTGTGAGAACAGGTCTACAGTGAGTAACGTAATCCTAGTTTCTTTTTAGTAGGATGTGAATATTTAATATTTTTATTGTCTCTTTGTTGACACAGAGCATTAAAGATGTAGATGAGCCTTTAGTGCAGAATTCTCATCAGACCGCTGTGTTTGCATCCTCTCGTGGTACAGGCATGTGTCTTAAACTCTTAGAAGTCAGGGGACACCAACCTTTGCTTTATTCTTCCTTTTTTTTTTAAAAAAAAAAAACAAAACAAACAAAAAAAAAACAAACAAAAAAAAACCAAAAA